>JAQGCW010000029.1:0-22166 GCA_034700065.1 Mesodorylaimus bastiani | reverse complement strand
TTCGAGTGTGTTGAAGCGATGGTGCGGCGTTTGTGGTGGGACTAGTATAGCTCCTGTGCAGTGATGAAAGAACGAGCATATGGTGCTGGTGATAATTGGTTGGAGTAATCATACCAACTAGCGCAGTTGGGTAAGTGCGTGTGCGGACTGTGGGAATTTTCATTGTCGGAAGACGGTTTTGCGAAGGTTTGTGTAATTTGAAACCTTGTGCAACGGCAGTGTTAAATTGATGCAGGTGTGCAACGAGTGAGCCAGAGCGAACAGAGAACTTTTTACCGCATGTAAGTTGCACGGAAAATTCTCACAGGGTGCTTCCGTCCACAATCAATCACTGGCTAAGGTCTGAAAGACAAAAGGAGTCCTTGGCCTGATCACTAAAAAACAGTGCATACGTTATTCGACGAATCGTTAGCTGAGCATCCCATCAGGCATTTGATCTCTGTTTTTTTCTCACACCAAGTTGGTACACGCAAAAACAAGAAGGTATCATTGATTATTAGCTAAATTAGTTTCATTCACAGGAACATTTGAGTTTGTTAGGGTCAAAATAGGTGTTGACGCCTTCTCGGTGCAGAAAATTTGCGTACACCCCCGGTCGTTTGAACAATAAGACTCGTCATATTTTCTTCGTCGCACGAACATATAGGGGCTTTTGATTAAGATTCGAGGCGTCTAGGCCCTCTCTCGAGGAGGTCGATTTACGAGTAGAAAGACTGAAGGTTTATACCGTTAGATACAACTCGGTGAGCAGCTGTCTGCCACCATGTCCACCTCTCTGCACCGAGGCCATGATAGATAAATCGGAGCCATTTTTGCCGCTAGTGGATTCGTAGAAAACCCGCGTAAAGCAAAGATCTGGTTAATCAAAAGTTAAATTAGCGCATGTCACGGAATTTCGGAGTTTCTGAGTGATGTTGATGTGGCCATTTCGTGCTATTCGGTCCGAGCAAAGAAGAAACGCAGATTTGGAGTTTGCGGAGGTGTAAGGGTCTCAGTTGATGTAATTCATATCAGGCTTTGTCGCTTGCAGCCAGCTCAACCCATTGCCCTCGAAGTCATGGATAACCAAGCAGACCGCGCCACTTTTATCTCCTGTATCATTTTTGGCACCGCCGGTCTCCTCTTCAACGTCTTTCTCATTCGAGTGATCATCGGTCGGAAGGAACTTCGGCAAGCCGAGTATATGGCATTCATTTTGAACCGATCAGTGGCGGATTCAGTATTTTGTCTTCAAGCCATCTTCTTGCAGCCCATCGGTATACATTATTGGCCGACTGACCGCACATATTGCGTCGTGGCAGGGGCCGTATCAAATAGCCTGATTATAACCATAGTTCTATCCGAACCACTCTTGGCGTTGAATCGTTTCATTTCGGTTTGTCATCGAGAATATTATGAACGAATCTATCGTAAGCGTAACACATTGCTTATGTGCGCCGCCGCTTGGATCACTGGTCTGATCGGAACGAGTCCATTTCTGGCGACCATGACCTTTGGCAAGACACCCGGATACGCTTGCGGTGTAACATTCACTCGGGAAACATTCATACTCGCCTCGATGTCGATGTACCCCGGGTTTGCGATCAGTTACGTATGTCTACTAGTATTCTACGTTAAGATTTTTAGCCACTTGAAACGGCATCAAGAACAAGCACAGAATACTCCAGGACAACAGTCGAGATTGAGCGATGACCGGGCTCTGCTGATCGCGATCGCGATCGAAGCCTTCGTGCCGTTATTGGCCACCACACCTGGAACAGTGACTGTCACCGTTCGAATGTACGCGCCGGATTTGGTGCCCGATATGCTACTGTATGCGATCATGTTCATTTATTCAATTTGCACTTTGCTGATGAGCCCACTCATGTCACTGACGATTGTGAGGCCGATTAGGAGGGAGGCTTCGGGTGTGTTGAAGCGATGGTGCGGCGGCTGCGGTGGGAATAGTATTGCACCTGCGCAGGGGAGCTTTTGGTGGTAGTGTTGCTGGTTGAAATATATGGGCGAAACTAGTAGAAAGGGCGCAAATGGATCAATATTTTGTTGTGGTTGTTGACAGCATGATGTGCAGAGCTTAGATGAGAGCCTGTGCCTGTGCAGATTGTGTGATTTTTCAAGAACACAGTGCGGCAAGATTCAAAGTACGGTTTTGTGAGGCAACTTCAAACTGATGAAAAGTATCTGAAACTGGTTTATGGCTGTTTGTCATTTCGAGTCAAACTATGTTAAAATGCGAGTGCGGTGCACTTTTTCAAACTCAGACAAATACATCTTTATTCAACTCGCTGTTTCATTTGAAGGGAACGCCTCTCACCTTACCTCAGTGCACCTTGGTTTATCTCTTATCACTAGAAAAAGCGTCGCTGCGCTCCGCATATCTCTGTTAGCCGTGTTAGCAGAGTTAGCAGACAATTTGCTATAAGCAGTCAAATGTTGATCTTTAGAGACTTTTTGAATTTTCGCGCCTGCGGCGCGTGACACTTCATCATTAGGACCTTTTGAGATTAGATATAATAGATTGCGACACATACCCCAAAACCTTGGGTTAAAAGAGGCTTCACATAGGTCGATAGGCTGGCTGATACACGTTCCCTTAGTTGTGAGAGGCGTTCCTTTTAATGCTCCTCCATCATTCCTGCTATACCACTCGAATCTATCACAGCTAACTTCACTTGTAGAACCATTGGCATCGGCATGGCATGGTGCTGACACCTTCCTTCTTGTCCTTTCCCAACATGTAAAGTTGGAAGAACATTTTCCACTGCACCTTGTTAGAAGGAAGGTACCGTAGAATTGATGTCCGCAAATCTGAGCTTGAATATTGGCGACGCAAAGAATTTTTACATTTGAGAGCTATGTGAGTAACAAAAGAGAAGAGCGCCGGTGTTACAAAAATGACAACAAAAACCTTGTCAATCGATATACTGAACTTACTTGCACCGTTGATTTTCCTCATTTCCAGGAGGGCTGACTTCCATCACCAGCAAATCGATATAATCGCCGGTGAGGTCCATGTCGTCACGCATGAGGGTTTATCTAACGACGGGCAGTGACTGCCTCGCTCTTCGTCGTGTTTGGAAAGCAGCCAAGCACATCAATAGATTCAAACAAAAGTGTGCAACAAGGTGGGTACCGGATCAGCAATATACTTAAATCAGAAGCAGCGTTGACTCATCGGTTACAAAAGTTTCGACTTCCAACCAAATGTTGCCATTGCGATTCGTATACGTTTTTGAGACGTTTCTGAGATAGAAGACTAAAAGCACGCGGCCTCGCTTTCAGTGCTGCATGACATGGCATAAGCAATGTTTGACATCGTTGGAAGTGGCGTGCGACGTGGCCAAGAAGATGGTCTCCAGCGCCATACAACGACGAATGTCTACGAGGATCTTCGGCGCCCCCTTGCCACCCGACGGGCAAGTTCCCATAGTCTTGAGGAATTGCGTCAGCGAATTGGAGAAACGCGGTTGCACAGTGAAGGTGAGTGTAATATTTGATCAATCTGATCACTGATTAGGCAGCTGATTAATGGTCGCTGATTTAGGTGGAGGGAGGGGACAGTTTCCATAACAGGAGACCGTCACAAAAGTGATACATTTTTCAGTGTCCTTAGAACCTTTTAGCATAACCCACGCCCAGGATCACTCCTGTTATCATCGTAATCAAGACGAGGTGTAGTGCCATGGAGACCTTGGCTCCGTATTTCGTCATCATTCGTTTAGCCTTGCTCATTTTGACGGTCTGCAGGTGCGGTTTGCTTGTTCTAATGGCCGATGAACGTCCTCCATCGACGTGTTGAATATACTTCTGTAAATATACCGCCATCAACGCCGCAATAACCGTTTGTGAAATCATGCAGAGAAAGAAATAGCCTGAAACGTTTAGATGACACTTCTGACGCATTCTGGGGTCTAGAATTATCGATTTCTGCCTGATCCTCTCCTGGGAAACCCTACCTAACAAGGATATCTCCGTAGCTCCTTTCGGCGTCTGGTCGGCCACTGTCAGCATGAGAACGCTCAACGAGAGCAGTGTTGTCTCGCCCAAGCTCCAGAACTCCAATTCATTACCATGCTCCACGTGAACACTTGCGAACAAGCCGATCGTGTTCAACGCACAAATGGTGAATGTCGGAAAGAACAAGTTGGCTATGTAATAGAGCGAGCGACGTTGGATTGTCACGTTGAAACATGCTGTGCTCGTGGGAGTGTTCGAAGTCGGCGACACTGTCGCATTGATCAAATCCCACTGACCACCTTCGACGAAGAAATTGGTTTCGACCAAAATTGGCTCGTAAACAATTTCCACGATATAGTGATAGTTTTCGATGCACATTTGGCATTGTTGATGGTCGAATGGGAAATGTGACATGTCAAAGGCGCATCGTTCCTCCAGAAGGGCGTACGTCCATTGATTGACACTCGCATCCGGGGAACTGACGTTATCGATCATCGCAAAGGGTTTGAATTTTTCCAATTTGTCTTCCGGATTCATAATGCACCTAAACGGATAACATGGTACTGTTTGTTGATCTGGTGAGAATTTAACCATATGTTCATTGATAAATTGTGAATTTTTAAATTTCGCGCCTGGCCCAATTGTCCGAGATAAGACGGTGCTTACATATTGGGGATGTACGAATCGGGAGTCCAAATCGAGTTCGGCTTGAATCGTATTACGGCCAGGTTCCCGTAATCTGATGGATTCCATGCTAATCCAGGATCGCACCAAGTTTCGCTGATCCAAAGCAATAGCGACAAACTTTCCATCCGGTCATCCTGGATGTGAGGATAACATTTATGTCGGCTTCATCCTGCAGCAGTCTCTAAACGGCAAGTCGTATCTTACGGCTGTTAAAATTCGCTTGAGAATAAATAGGACTTTGATTCTCAACGGTTCATTTGCATCGTTCCCGGGAAGCGAGGTTAAATCGTAGTTCCTTAACAGATCCTTCCGCAGCAGGGATTCATAGTTAATTGGAGAGTTCATGTTCTCTAAAAATACAAGAAGTAAGCTGTGCAAGTTTCCATTGTACTTGCTGATCGGTCACGTACTCTGCAAGCCGTTCGCATTAAGCATGTGACAAAGTGACATGCCAGTGAGAACAGAAACCATTCCGAAATTCATCTTCGATGCCAATGCAGTAGTCTACACATCAAACCGGAGCCTCAGGTGGTGAACATGAAAAAGAAATGGGTGTGAAGCTTCTCTTTCTAAGCAATTATGATGATGGATTATTGACATACGGAGCAAACCCGACCGTTCGGTTTCTGTGAGCCAGCAGAATGAATGATATCGCTGGACCTACTGGGAGACATTGATGAAGGCTAAGGCACTATTCTTTGTCGCTGGACAATATCAATATGTATTGTAAGAGCACTGCCCATTGGCGGCTTCAATGACCGTTTCCAGGTTTTTGTCTTTGTGCAACTAGGGGTCAAATCTAGTCAAGCGAATCTCAGCTGCGGTGTCAACCAATTTTGTTGCGTGTGAACCTTCAATAATAAATTTTTATAAAAACCAGCACGACATTCAATCAAAAGAGAAAAACGGAAAAAATTAAGCCAAAGTTAGAACACATTTCACAGTCAGTATAAGTATTTCATAATCAGAGAGTTTATGAAAGCCGTAGCAAATAGGTATTCTCACAGTCTCATTTCAAAATCCAAATCCCACCTGCTCATTGCTGCTCCTCATTCTAAGCCTTCACTCCATGTACCTATCATAACCGAATCAAAAGCATGGCGATAGGAGAGCCAAACGTAAAGAAAAAAAGACAAACCAAAAAAAGGCTAGAACACTGGATTATGGCAATAAAAACACACGGATGGAACATAAATTAATTAATTAAAATAAAATTAAGCTACCTCTCTTATCAAAAAAAGCATATGTACAAAAAGAAACTGAACAGAACTGTCTTGCATGTTACACGTAAGATAAGTCATCCTGATGTAAAGCCGATGAAGATGGACGACGGTCGTTGGTGGAGTCCTTGCCATCGCTGGCATTGTTTCCTGGTGCAGCAGCGACGCTTTGGCTTTTCCTCTTGGCTTCCAGTTGTTGACCATCGTTGGAATATTCTCCACCGCCGCTCGTCCTATTGGTGTAGGACATCCTCTTCTCCAAGACGGGCGCCGAGCCACGTTTCAATGCCATCGACGGTTTGTGGGGACGCCACTCGACATTGGGGACGTTCGGACGTGGATTAACGAGGAAATCCGACCCATTGCCACCGCCGATATCATCATCGCCATCGATATCGGCCAAATGTGGATCGTCGAATGTGAAGTGTGGATGGTGACCATCGCCGTCGGTCTCCTCATCGCCGCCTTGACTATTGTTGGACGTGGAACGTGTGACTAGTAGACCTTTGCGATTATTATTATTATTGTTGTTGGCGTGGGACGAGACGCGTCGTACGATTATGCCCTTGGCTCGTTGGAATGGCGATCCGATCGACGTGCCGCATTCAGGGACGATCGGCGTGGAGACCGGTGTGGCAGGGATCGTCGGGAATTGATCGGCTGGTACGGTCGCCGGGCGTTGCTTCTTGTTGATGTCTCCGATTTCGTTATTGCTTCGAATCGACGGTGGTTGATGTTGATCGGGGACGATCGACGAAGGCGCCAGATCGCCCGGACTCGTGGCTCGTCGATTGCGACCGATCGCGGCGCTCTTCTCCCGTCGGACGGCCGTGGTAAGAGCTTGATGGAGACGTTGCTCGTGAGAGGCGGCCGAGGCCAAGAGCGAGCGCCATTCCGTCGCTGAAGCGCTCGTTTTCCGTTCGGGGCTGTCGTCAGGACTGTCTGCAAACGCCGAAGAAAAGTGGTCAGCGTTCGAGGAATCAAATGCGTTCGCGAGAATCGACTTACCCGGTGTGAATTCGCTACTGCTCGACGCCGCGATACTCAACGACCTTTCGTGTACTGGTCGACTCCCTTTCAACAAGTCCGGAGTGGTCGACGCTCGTCTCGGAGTCATCATTTCGTCATCGTCCAATGCGGATCTCGGCGAGACGCTTCCATTGCTCTCGTTGCCCGGAGACAATACCGGAGGGCGCGAGAGCCTGCGACGTGTGTTGTCTGCAAAAGAGGCGCCAAAAGTTGATCGCGAGGGTCGCATGAAAGTTCGGACAGTTTTCGTCGACTCACCTTTGCTATCCGCTGTCTTCCTCTCGGTTACGCCCAATCGTTCCATATCTTCGACCGGATTCACATCGAAGACATCCTGAAACCATTGCAACCTCGTTTAGTGACCTCCTGAGTTGGCCAAGATCGCCCAGGAGAAACGTAAAGAGCGTGGGATGAACTCACGTAAGCATGCTCGACCAATAGTTCGATGGCGCGCGTTTGCAACGGAGCTTCCAGCAGACTATTCAGCGATGCTTGGCTGCTTCCACCCTCGTCACGACGCAGTAAGGTCGGACCGAATACGATGCCCAGATTTCCCGCCGACATTTGATTCTCGGATTCGAACCAGGTCAGTCTGAAAATGGCGCCAAATTCGAATTTAGTATCGTGGACATCAGACCAAGTTTTTACATCATGACTGCAAGTTTTTGCAGTCAATAGTGTGGGTCAAGTACGAAGGGTGACTGGCGTCTTCCTTACCTATGCAAATGCAAAACCAAATACTTCAATGTATCGTGATTGGCCTTTGGCAATTGTTGTACCAAATTTTTCAATTGGCTCACGATCGCTTGGTTTTGCTCGGCGGAAGTTGTCTCGGCTGGGAACTCCTGAAACGTCGATTATTTTGCAACTCTATACTTCAAGCTGATTCCTCCTGAAGTTGGAAAGCTCAATGTATTGTACTTACTTTGGCCAAAGCGACACATTGCGGATACAATTTCAATGTCAGGATGGGCTCGGGTAATTGTCTCAAATACAATTTGGCGACAGACGCGACATTTGTCGGATGGACTTCCGACAGATCCACATTGTCACGTTCGAATTGTTCGCACAGTTCTTCGATCTTCGATTTCACTCCGCACACGCGGTAGAGACCCTGCAAAAAGGATTAGTAGTTTAGGACGTTGAAAGAATGTTGTCTGCTAGAACCGCCAATATCTCTGTTAGATCTGCGACCACTGATCAGTCAGTCGTCTATGGCCAGATAGATCAAAATCCGACACTCACCTTCACTGTGCAACCGCGTTTCTCCAATTCGCTGACACAATTTCTCAAAACGATGGGAACTTGCCCGTCGGGTGGCAAGGGGGCGCCGAAGATCCTCGTCGACATCCGTCGTTGTATGGCGCTGGAGACCATCTTCTTGGCCACGTCGCACGCCACTTCCAACGATGTCAAACATTGCTTATGCCATGTCATGCAGCACTGAAAGTGAGACCGCGTGCTTTTAGTCTTCTGTCTCAGTTGATGGGACAAAGACTAAATTCGACTACTCCAGTCCAGTCGTGAGAAGGGTAGTCGAATTTGGTCCAGTTGTCTTACCTCAGTACACTGAACCGTTTGAAAAAACGTATACGAATCGCAATGGCAACATTTGGTTGGAAGTCGAACCTTTTGTAACCGATGAGTCAACGCTGCTTCGGACAATGTCGATGGACGGCGGACCAATTTATTCGTGGTGGTGGTGGTGGTGGTTGATGATTTGGCCGCCTTAGCCGTCGATGCAGCGCTGGCGATCATGGACGCTGCAGCCATATCGTAATAGGAATTGACCGAACCAGCCTCGTCGCCACTATCGATAAAGCTCGACGAGGATTGTGGGCCGGGCGGTGGTGATAAGCCAAGATTCAACGACGTCTTGTGAATCGTATCGAAGAAACTCGACTTCTCCGCGAACATCACGTGACCATTGATGGCGATCGATGGTAGAAGATCGTCGGAGGAAGCGCGGCCGTGTCTGCAAAATAAGGAACAATGAGTTATTTATGGACCTTTGCAAACCAGTTCGAAACTGGTTTAATTCAGAACTGGTTCCTAAACCAGTTCGAAAGTGGTTTATGAATTAGTTCAAACTTACGTTCTGGTTGACTCCGGATTATGCGGCAATTGTTTAATATATTGTGCGTATTCCATACCGGGAATGTATGCTCGACAACTTTCGCTCAAACTTTGATACTGAGCTGGCAATGGCGACCATAAGCTCGCCAACGCTTGGAAATACGCCGACGTGCAAGCTTTCGTCGTTTGATCGCATTGATAAATCAATTCTCGGATGTCGTCCAAGACTTTCACCTGAAATCGAACGTTTATTACAATCAGTGAGATACGGTACTCCAGTTGGTTCCAATAAATGATGACCAAGCGGGAAATTAAAAAAAAGGAGTTTGCGAAACCCTTGTTTGGTGGCCAGAGAAAACTAAAAGTAAGAGAAATGCCCTGTTCCATGATAGGTTGGATTTGTGCATCTCTTTAGAAATCGTATTCGCAAACACCGTTTTTTGAATTTCCCGCGTTTTATCCAAAAATCACCGAACTTGAACGGCGTTTACCTTCATCTTCTCCAACTCCTCGTACTTCTCCTCCAAACGCGCCTCGAGCGAGCGCACATCTTCGGCGGCTTGTTGCCGTCTCAACATGGCGTCCTCTTCCATTTTTCGCCTCTTATCGATCTTGGACTTATCCGGCGAGCTCAGTTCCAATTTCACCGAACTCTCGCGAGCTTTCTTGTAATTATTTTCACGCGCCACGAAATTCTGCTTGGATTTCTTCAATTCTAAAGCGGCGTCTTGCTGAAAGCAAAAAAGTTTGTTTTTTGTTTTTTATTCTGATTCAGGTTTTTGAATTTGGCGCCTTTCTTACCACTTGCTTATTGCACCGGTCCCATTGCGCTTTCAACTCCTTGCGCTTGCGATCCTGTTCGGCCTTGCGCGCTTCCAACGGTTTGATATATTTATACTCGTATAATCGTTTCATTGTGTCCATACAATTGTCGAAGAACTCGTGCTCCATTTTGAAACTGGTCAAGTAGACGTTTTGGAGCGGGAGGAAGTGCTGAAGACGAAGAAGCATGTAGTAAGGCTGACTTCGAGCTGACGCTAATGTAAGGCTTACTTCATTCTCGATCGCCGCCTGGGTACTTTCGGCCAACTTTTGAACGGCTCTCGCGTGTTCACTCTCCAAATTGATACGTCGATGAACGAAGTTCAAAATTTCCTTGCAATATTTCGACCAAGATTTCGCTCGAGCGAACGCCAATTCCACGCCGTTATCCAATCGCTCCAAAACTCGATCCGCTTGCTCGTTGTGTGGTGCATCTGGAAAAGGGCGCGAAATTTGAAAATTTGAGGTTGTCACAAGGTCTACTGCTGAATGAACTGCAGAACTCTGATCGATTGTTCACAACTGATTGCTGTAAGTGCAAAAAGCGCTGATCGCGGCAAAATCGCTGTAAAGTGCTGCCATTCTCCGAACTTGACTCCCACGCGCGCGAAGTTTGAATCCTCTCCCAATCGGAACTTTCCTCGAAGCCATTAGGATCCAACGTATCATAAATCAACACCGCAAAACCTCGGCTGGAAAATATCCATAAACGTAAGTAGTCCGTGGCGCCATTGATCGCGAGGAATTTTCTCAAAATGCGGGGCGCTTCAAAATTTGCGCAATCCGCCTATCGCATCGACTTTTGCCGGGGCCCCGCATTTTTCACTTTCGCGCGCGTAAGGGGGCAATTAATCAACATTGTAATATTCGAAACTGAGCAAACAGACAGCAGAGGAAGCCTAAGTGCGCGAGGACCCTAAGAATGGCAATGAGAAAATCTCCATATTTGGCAACCAACTTAGAACCAGTTTGCGCAATACTTGTCGATCTGAATTCGGGACAATACTCGTCATTTGCGTGTATGTTTTCTATTTAGAGGGCACCGAGAAGAAAAAGTGAATGGAAATGAGAGTGATCTGAACTAGTTTACGTTGGTAGTGCTATTCTACTTTACACTGTATGCAGCTTTGTGCAACACACTTAGGTCACAGTCGCGTGCGGTCACTTCACGTACCTTGCGGCGATTTCACGCCCGTTTGGAACGCCGAATGGCGCCGTTGTATTGAACCGGGCGTACGGGCCGCGTTGTTGGTAATCCGTTGTTGGTACAAATGTGGCGTGGATGATGTCGATGAAGCGGCCGTGTTGGAACCCGGCGTCGCATTCCCGTTGTTACTATTGCTCGTTCCGCTCGAAATACTTCCTCCGTTCGTGTGTTGTTGCTGTTGTGGTTGTTGTTGGACAACATTCATCATCGGCGTAGTTCCATTCGTCGTCGGATTGATCTCGTGCGAATTGTTCGTCCCATCTTGTTGTTGACCATTCTGGTTGGCCGAGTGCCCGATTTGGCGCGAATTCTGATTGACGCTAGTGGCGCTATTGGACAGTTCTTCGGATGACTGAAAAAATTTCAAAAGAGGACTCGTTAGTAACATGAAGAAAAGCGGCAAACATCTCTGTTCGAACTCACCTGCGATAATTTTGTCAACGAACTTTCGTATTGAGCCATTTCCCACGTCAAATAATCACCGACGCTAGAATTGGAATTTGCGCAATTGGTTTCCTTATCATCCTCATTAGTATCGTTATCATTATTATCAACGATTATCGTGGAAGAACCCTGATAAGGAGCGTTTCTGGGCGGTTTAGGACGGACTTGTGGTTGTAGGTGATGATGGTGATAAACCGAACGGGGCCGCCTCTCGTGGTGATGGGGCGTCGTGTAAAAAACCATGGCCGGCGGGGGCGCCATAGGCATGCTAATTGGACGCCAATTAGTATAATAACGAGCCGCCGGATTATAAGAATCGTAATCGTAATTGTATGTTTTCGTCGAGACTGGATAGTAATCGGCGCGAGATAAAGCCGGAGCAACATAGGGCCACCACATATTGTTGAACGAAATCTTTTTTCTTTTCTTTTTCGCAGTAGAAGTTTTCAGCAAATTTGGCGTCAAAAATTTTGTTTCGGCGAACTAACGGACGAACGAACGAAGGAAACGAGGATTAGCGTCTCTTTATGTGACTCTCGGTTTGATAGGCGAATCGTCGTTATGCGCGTTCAAGGGAAGAAGTGTCTCAACGTCCACCGCCTACTCCGCTCGACACTCG
This sequence comes from Mesodorylaimus bastiani, assembly GCA_034700065.1. Lineage (NCBI taxonomy): Eukaryota > Metazoa > Nematoda > Enoplea > Dorylaimida > Dorylaimidae > Mesodorylaimus > Mesodorylaimus bastiani. Next base: position 10,105 of record JAQGCW010000029.1, on the reverse strand, counting down.
AACAAGAATATAAGAGAAAGCCGACAATCAGAAAAGTACGAAAGTTGACACATTTCTCTTTCTCGCTAAACTTGGCTCGTTGACGAATTCAAATTTGCGGAACAGATATGTAGGGAAACTGGACTGATTCACGGCTCCTTATACGACGAACGAGCGAGTGAAAGAAAGTTAATCGAGCCAAATTTAAGGGGGACTTCTCACTTCCGAAAACCCACACGTCCGTTTTCTCGCATGGAAATTTTGGCGACAATCATCGCCAAAACCGACCGAAATGTATTTGTGAAAGCGATCCGAGTGAGGAGGCGACAGAAGAAAAAGGAGAGCCCCTTCCCATTTATGGTGAGGTCCAGCCGTCGGTCGTCGGAGACTAGTTTCGGCGTTTTCTAATCATCGCTCGAATAAGTATCCACACCCCTTAAATACACACACATATATACATATATGGAAGTCCAAGGGGAGTAGGAATCTACGTACAGAAAGAGATACCGCATATAAAATTTGGCCGTGACTGACGCCGAAGGGCGGATTTGATTAATGTTCACCATTTCCTTAAGTGGTCCCATTTTAAAAATATAAATATTTTCCGACGATCGATCGTCGATTTGTCTCGAAACTGGCCTTTCACTTTTGTCCATTGGCGTCAGGGACGAATTCGAGCGAGAAAAAAAAGCACACGCACGCACTTCGAGGAGGAGAACTAAAGGACGAATGATAATGGCCGAGAACATTTTAGATACAGATTTTGAGCGAGGAAATTTCGAGATCGAGAATAAGTTCGAAGAAGAATTGGAGGACACACGACTTGAAAATGCTCATAAACTCAATCAGGGGTCCGTCCTTGGGAAAATTTTGTTGTTGGATATTACGAAGAAATACAAACGAGGAAACACTGGGCTTTGAATTGAACAACTTGGGTGGGATTGATCGAAATGGAACTTGTGTGAAATTCGAAAGAAGCGTCCCGCTCACCTTTCGGCCACGGCCACCTGTAGCTTTTCCACAGCACTTTGGGCCGCATTGATTCTCTCCAAATCGTCGATCGATCGGCGGCGAGTTCGATTCAAGAAATCCTGCTGCTGCTCTCCCGCATGTTCTCCCATGGCGCCCACTTGGGGCGATGAACGTACGGAGACCATGCCGTGCTTGCCTCCACCTCCAACACCGCCGATCTCCACCGACGATGATACTTCGTCCTCGTCTTCGTCCAGTTTGAGTGCTGTAAGGAGAGTGAAAGTTATTTCGAGAATTTTGAGGCTCGACGTCTGATCTGATGATTGTGCCAGAGGACAAGGAATTCTTGGCCAAGACTCCAAACCCGACCACCAGATCCCAAACCCACGGACCCCATCGCATGGACATCTGCTTTCGGTCTTTCGTTCCTTCCCTCTCTAATCTCGTATCATCAAAAACGCTGCACCCGTTTCTTTAATGATCCAATTTAAAATCCTCACTCTCGCACGGGTATCGCATTTTTAACGATAAGCTCGAAGGCGTTTGATTGAAAAATCACGGCTCATTTTCGAAACCCAGTGCACCAACCTCAACCCAACCGTGCAATTCGTTGTCAGAAACCCGATTGTTTCCAGACTGCGACAGAAGAAGATAGAAAAAACGATCTCGAATAAAACGGTTTAATTGAGAAATAAAGAAATCGAGCCATGAGAAAATTTGAATACGAGACGCAGGCGCCAGAATGAGATCGGATGAGAGAAACTGAGACCCTGGAGCTTTGAAAGTAGCTCAGAACTATTTATCTATTTCGCACGCAACTTGAACTCACGCTCAGCTAGAAACTTGAGTATCCTCTAAGCCATCTTATAAATTCTTCTCTCAAACCGAGCAATTCTCACCCCGAAGAGTATTCTCCAGAATTCTCTCCATACAACCCCGAGTCATAAAAACACGCGAATACCCCCCCCCCCCCAGTGAATGCATGTCAACGCACCAACCTTTACGATAGAGTTTTGACCGCGCGTTTTATTCGGGTCAGCTCAATGACCAGTCGTCGAAATGGGAGGGGGTGAAGGAAAACATATTCCTTTTGAAATATGCTCGCATCTATAGAAAAAGTTCGCAGTCAAAAATCCATTCGAGACACTAACTGATGCATTGGTAATACGATTTTCCCACCTAAAACTCCATTTCTTAGACTTATTACGTACACGAGGGGGTGTTATATGTGAGTGATAGAGTACATGTAGTCGCCCATCGCTCATATTTTTCGTCATCTATTCTTTTTGGCCTCAATCGAAAGTGACACGGACTAAATCAACACACTCTACGGGAGGGATGATGCCAGCGCCAAAGATTGTTTGTCTAGGTGTTGAAACACTCTGCTCCAAAGGTCTTTTAAAACTTGGCGCGATATCTGGTTGGAGGTTAAACTTGAATTTGAAAATGGCGCCAAATAGAGGAAAGGATGTGGCGAGTTTGCACTTGGCGCCAAGGGCCGACGGTCAGTTTTGTATTCGAAGATTGGCACCAATAGGTTGAACATGAAAATGACTCCAAAAACGGTCAAGCATGGGTTTAAAAGTTTGAAAATGGCACCCAAAACTGGGATTTGGAACAGACAAGTGACGCTGTTGCCTTGACCGCCAGAATTCTTTATGTTTAAGGTAAATGTTATCCTTATTTTACCAGGCTGTGGTTCACAGGTAAAGGTCCTCGATCTACATGGTACAAAGTGTACATATTCACTTGACAGCTCCAGGAACGAATGAGTCTACTAGCTTTCTATTTTGGAACCACAAAACTACGGAGGTTTTAAACAGAACAGCGAATGAAACAAGAATTTGAATGAACGTTTTTTAGAAAGGGCATTCGTTTTGTTCAATGGATCAAACGATGAGTCACATGCGGCCAGTTCGGTTACACCAATGTACAGGGGAGATTCTTTACAATATACTAGTGGTGCAGCGGTATCATATCCAGTTCTTAATGCTGCAGCCCCAGGTTCGATTCCCGGTTAGGGTAACGCTTTTGCACAACTGGCGTCCATCTCACTATCATACCCATGAAATTGATACTCACACGACATAACAATGGCGCTCACCTTTTATGGTGTCAGTTAGACACCTAGCCGGTGCTAATACGTCGGAACAATGCAGGAAATTATAATGAAACATGAGCGTTTTCAGTTCTTTCAATACGTCGCCCAAGCATTGATGAACGCGTACGCATTGTTCGTTGTAGGGGACCACATCTGCCACCACACAAGGCGCTCCTGAAAAAAATGAAGGCATTAATGATGAAGCTAACGAAGGGAAAGCGGCTAATGCGATGCATGAGCGAGAAGCGCGAGGAGAGGCTTCGCGTGGATCCCTCCGGAATTCGATATGATGCGATCGAATGATGCGCTCGAAGAGTCATCTCGAGGAATGCTCGGAAAATGAAGTCAGGGTGAGTGATGATAGGGGATGGAAACTTAATGCAAGCTCGTGAAAGACCTTAATTTCTGTCTTGATTAGGGAAGAGTATGGGCCGGATCTCAGATCACCATCAAGTGTGAGCAGGTCATAAGAGCTTGAGACAACCTGCAGACTCACCGAAAGTGTAAAGTCAGCGCCTGGCGCCGCCCTGTACCGCCCTTTTTCGCTGTACACTTCTCGGTCAGTTTATAAGTTCCCTCAAGCTCTCGAAACCTGATCAGAACGGATCCTGACATATCCTGACCATGCTCTTCCCTGACCAAGACCTCCACGCATGTCCAAAAGGCCCAACACAAAAACTTATAACTACTAGAGAACCCCACTACCTATAAATACCCCGAAGGACTAGCCTAACCACTCAATTACATTTTCAGACGTCTAAAAACGGATCTACCCGACACCCACTCGAAACGCGAGAAACATCCAAAATAATCCCCAACGCCTCCTCGGGCAACTAGCTACATTTTCAATTTAGCACCTAAACTGCATTATCGCACGAAATGCTAACTGCACTGGGAAACACTCCTCCGGAAGTCCACCCCCTCCACGTCCCAAGGGTGCCATCTCTCGTCCCCCAGACCACCACACTACATAAGAGTATCAAAAACGTATGAATAAAATTTCTCTCCTAGCGAAAAATGAGATCCTCGCTTTTCAATATGGAAATTTCGTTGGTCGGTAGAAGGAAGAGAGAGAGAGAGAGGATAGTCCGCATGAACAAAATGGTGCCTCCTCGTGCTGCCCATCCCTAAGTCGTGCCAGTGCTGGTGGTACTGGCGGTGGTGGTGGTGGAGGATGAGAACGGCGGCACCGAGGAGTCAAATAGTGTATCGCTGAAACACGGTTCACCAATTCCCATCTCCTCACCATTCTCCTACCAACCAGCCGGACCAGCCGATCCAAGAAAGGGGAGAGAAAAAAGGATCCCGACCAAACGTGCGTGCGTGCGTGAGGGAGGGTGAGGGCGGGGTCCGGGCGGAGGCGCATCCGGACGACCGCGGGTTCATCTTGTTTGGTGGCCAAGCTTGAATGATTATGGATGAAGAAGCCCGCGCGCGGTCCAAGACGAAAAAGGAAGGGCGAGGGAGGATGGGAGGATGAGGAACGAGGAAAACGAGGCAATTTCGTCCTTTTGGGTGAAATTGATTCTCGACCACACACACACACGCGCAAGTCACCAAAACTCAAAACTCTGACTCCCGAGAACTGGACTATTTGCGCGCGCGTATAAAATTAGTTTATGGTTCGAGTGCACAGGGCGCCGAGTTGCTTCGGCTCAAATTCGATTCGGAAATGACGAAGAGAGAGAACGGGGATGTTGAGGGAGGACTTGCCTAGAGTCCGAGGGGTATATTCGTTCAACGGGGGACAAAAAAAGAAGAAACGATCAGCTACTAAATGCCAATTCGTCCGAAAGACGTTAGCCTCCCCGAGCCTTGACCTTTTCCAAACTGCCCCCGGGGACCGGTTCCTGTTGGCTGCTTCTGCTGCAGCAACCACAGCTGAAGAAGCTGCTAGCTCGCTCGAATAACGAATGAACTAACCCGTGGCTAACGTCCTAATCGTGAATGAGCTTCATTCGATTCTCTACGTCGCTCCATCCCTCCCTTACTGCATCGCTCCTCGGGTTCGTTCGTCGTGCTCATTGGGTCCAGAAGCCGCCAGGATGGCCCCAGGCAGCATCATGCGCATCGCATCGATGTGTGAGAAATTTAATTCCTCCCGCTCTCCCTCTCCTTCGGACGAGGGGCGAGAAGAAGCCATTGGCATTTCCTCCTCGTCTTCCTGCATAAACACAATCCCTCTCAGCTGCTTTTAGCGCAGAGATCACCTTACTCTCTAATCATCTAGTTTGGAGGGAGGGGGAGGGGATCAGCGGTGTGATCCGCATGAGAAAAAGTGAATTGAAGTTGGGTGTTTGGAGTGGAGTGGAAGTTTTTTGGATCAATGCGGAGGAAGAATGTGAATGGAGAAGTTGAGGTTAGGCTGAGTTGTGGTGGGTTTCGCAGGAAGAGTGAGGGAGGAGCTAGCTGACTTCTAGTCGGTTTTCTGGGAGATCCAGATGATGAAAGTGGAATGCCAGGAGTACGGTATTGGAAAAGGTTTGTAGCCGCAGGGTTACATCAAAGGTCAGGAGAGGGTCCAAAAACAGCATCACTCTCACGACAGGTGCTTTGTATAACCTTTGATGATAAATTTAACTTAAGACTGGGTACAGGCATCAATTAATCAAACGAAGATATCTCACAACAGTAGTCATCCCGAGAAGCGTAGGCGAAGTGTGCTGTAAAATCGAATTTCGCAATGAGATTTGGTGTAAAAGTAGTAAACCAAATAGACTAATAGACTAGATAAACCATTCCTGAAAATTTCGTGAAATTCCATCCATCCAGTCAAAAACGGCAATCTCCGAAAGTTTGAAGTGGTAGCCCTCAGATTTGGCTGTTTCTACGGCAAAGAGGCAGGAATTCAAAAATTTACCAGACATTACTCCCAGGTTCCTTTCTTCATGGTGATCCACTGTGGAACCATGTGGATCCGCATGGAAAACAAATTTCCACGCAATTCCACAAGTATTCCATGAGTATTCTGGAAACACGAAGAATGTATCGACATCTGGCTTAAAACCTTATAATAATTTAAAATAATTTAAACTCCCGCCATTTTGCCATAGGAATAGTGTTACCTGAGGGCAACCACCGTGCAAACTTTCGGAGGCCGCTGTTGTTGATTGGATGAACGGAATTTCACGAAATTTTCAGGAATGGTTGATGAATTGATCCTTTATCTTTGTACCAAATCTCAGCGCGAAATTCGAATACCGACAGCGCACCTTCGTCTTTAACCTTACAACTTATTTTGACACCGAAACCGATGTCAAACATTTACTGACATCTCGGACTATTTCCTTGTTAGACTGGTACTGTTGGTTAGCCAGCGAGGACCTTGCCCCGTTTCAGATGAGACCTGGCCAGCAGTCCCAAGCTTGTCCGCGCCTCATCTCCGCTGATCTCTCAGTTCAGTTCCCAATCTCAAGCATCGCAATAGTCAAAGGCCAACACACTCGGACACCCTTCTATTCTTGACTCAAACAGACGCAGACACTCACCTTGACTGAAAACTCCTCGTTTCGTAATGACGGCGGCCGTATTGAGTACGCAACTCAATTGATTCAAGGCGTCGCGGAAATTCCTCACATCCCTGACTAAATTATCCATAACCATCAAATCGGCCTCGCCCATGGCGTAGAAGACGTCGCTGGCACCGCTCGTCGTGATGGTGGTGACTTTATTATTCTCCGGATCGCTTACTCCGTTGTTCGACGTGGAGGAGGTTAGATAGAATTGACTTCGGTCAGTGAGCATGATCGACGATGAATTCGACGACGTACTGAATTCGCCCAAATCCTTCTTCGAATGATGATGATGATTCGTAATCCGATCGGTGATCGTCGATAAATCCATGGACAACGACGAGGAGCCGTCTAGTTGATCAGTCGATGCGATCGAATGGACGGTGGGTGAATTAGGTGGTTCTTCTACAAAGAGAGAACAGTTGAGTCGAGTTCCATTGTCTTCCGATGCACTCCTTCAGCAAACACCCACAAAAATTTGGGCGTGTGGTAATACCAGCCGCCTTCTCATACAATTGCCAGCTGTAGATGATAAGAGTGAGTGTCATAGGATCAAGAAGAAGGATCTGTCACAAAGCTAACATCAGCAAATTGATAACATAGGAGATGGCGAGCTCACCGAGTCTAATCTTTAGACCTCTTTTTATAAGATTGATCGGCTAGCTAGCTTTCGACTTGAGTCTCTTTAAGTCATCGATCAAAAATGCTTTTTAGAAAAGCTAACCGGACATTCACACATTTCGCAGGAAATGAATCGATCGGCAAATGTTTGCCTGCCGTTTTCCCAGGCGTTTTCTTGAAAATTTTTCGAGCTTTCCCACTCGTAAAAAACATGAGCGTGGTTAACTCCGAAAGGACAGCGGTCAAAAAATTTTCCAGTGGAGGTTGGCCATTTCTCATGTAAAACTTCTCGGTCCAAGTCAGGCCGACGGTTTTCGACACTCGAAGGCGAGACGGAACGAGTTTGGATGACACAATCGAGTGTCCTTTACTCGCTCGACCGGCTGGCCGACCACTCGATGATTGACTGGCGTGGTTCTCCCTCACTCACAACGACGATAAAGTACCGCCCCCATCCAGCCCACCCAAGGATCGCTAAGTCCGTTTTTGACCCCGACCTCAACCGAATAACACACTTGGCTACTTGGGGGAAAAGGGTAAATGTTGAATTTGGTTCCTCCAAAAATCCTAAACATCGGTCGGGAGATTTTCGGGACAGCCTCACCATGGCCTCACACACTCGTCCATACCGTCAGTCCTGTTCGTCCGTCGAGGGCAAATACGGATGTTCCGGTGAATGGACTCGAACCCGCCCCGTGTTCGAATTGCGTCTCTCGCAAAAATTCCTTCATTACCTTCATCTTTACCGCGTTGCACACACGCGCGGATGGCCTTGGATCGTATGAATCTAATACCATAAGTAGTCCCAGAGATTTTGGAGAGGTTTGAAAAAATGGGTTTCTTCGGAAAGGTGAAGACAAGTCGAAGAACCGTGAAGAATTAGAGAGAGAGGGAGAGAAAGAGATGCGCCTGGATTGGGGGTGACGGAGTGATTCCGGAATTCGGAATGAGAATGAGGAAAGTGATTGATGTCCAGAAGGTGATATGAATGGATGCGAGGTTGGATTGGGTTGGGGTAATCTGCGGGATTGAACCCTTACGGATGTGGTATAGATAGGCCTCAGAGAATAGAGATTTAAGAGATTACTGGGTTACAAGTAGGGTAGGAAGCACCGATCATTAGACTCTATCAGCCTTCGTCTGCTTCACCACGTCTTTATGTGTAAAATTGAAACATCGACCACCAGTCCAACATTTATAGACCTATCAACTTCCAGAATTTTTAAAAACGCTGCATATCAGCTTCTAAATCAATCAACAACTCCAAATTCGCGGGAAATTTGAATTCTATCGACTAACAAAGGTTATACGCTTCTTGAATTTGCACGAAAGATCAGAAAATGAATTAGATGTCCAGAAGAAGATATTGCGGTTATTGACATACATAAGCTCAAAATGATTGGTCAGAAACAAAGAGACACAATTGCCTTCCTCTACTCCACTAGATCTTTACAAACAAAATTGAAACATGGGCTGCCAGTTAACCTTTATCGACTTCCCATAGAAACAGAAACATTTCGAGGCCCACTTGCTATCAAACTCTGACCTCTGACACCAACACCTACATAGTCCATAACCGCCCACAGCAAAAAAAAAACCGCGACAATCGATCTTCATCCACCCTCACCGAAAAGTCCCACCCAAGGGGGTACGGGGACACCCTCCTCTCGGATGAAGTCAGTAGCCCAGTCTGAGATTAACCTTTTATTTATTCTCATCGCTATTCGCTCCTTTGGTCAGTCAATAAAAGGCGAAGAGGGCGGAGAAGTCGTCCAGGCTGTCAATAATACAAGACTCGTCGAGGGAGAGAGGGAGAGAAGGTCAAAATACTTGAGCTCCGACCGACCGACCACCGACAATGTACAGTCGAGGAGAAGAGGAATTCTCGGATTTAGGTAAAGTGCTTCTTTTATGAGAATGGGTTGGCGGGAAATTTGAATTCCAAAGGAGCGCGGGATATCGAGGGTTTGAGGATCCAGAGGAATCAATGAGCCAAGGATGGAACAGTCTCGCATACAGACAAACGGGTCAATCCTAGTTGAAATGGCGCAAACACCTGGTAAACCTAATCGAACATCGTAAATCCTGAAGCTTACTCCCAAATTCGTGGATGTTTTCTACGTTCGCCAAAAACATCAAACATAACTACGCGAAACACAAGTCGAACACAAAAACCTCGCCATGTATGGGTGACCCGAACAAATTTAGGGCGCAGATTTTTCGAAAGAACACAACGACGCACCACCAGTGACACTTGCCACCACCGAGAAGGAGTCGCTGAGTCTGGAAAAGATTGGGAGGACATCGAACTATATTTTTCTTCGGAGGTGGCACTAGGTAGATGGAGAGAGAGCCCCCTATGAGCCCCCCCCCCTATCGACCACCGTTATCTCATCGCCACCCGTTTATTCGTGCCATTGAATAAGGCCCATAAATGGATCTAACCGAGAAACACAGCCATGGTGGTCCTTTCGCAGCTTCACATGTACAAGACTACCTTCCATTTGACATAAAAGTTTCAAATCCGCGAGTGTCCACTACTCCGGTCTGAAGTCATGTTACAGCCCCAAGAGCTGCTAGAAATCTATGTTTGCCAGACCTCGCTCGAATCCAAACGAAACAATACCTAGGCTTAGCTCCTACCGCGCACTCACCTCCAAATGTTTACTCGAATCTAATGTGCTACGCAAACGAGGCGAACGAACAGTGGGCAGTCAGTGGCAATGAAATAAAAATTCGAAAATGCGATGTGTCCTCCCATCGAATGAGGAAGAGCGACGAGCAACACACACACAGGAGCGAAAACCGACCAAAGTGACAGATGGTCGAAACCTAACCGATGATCACTCGGGGCAGCCAGACACGTCGTTGGTCGGCGGTTGGTCGTCGAGTGAGGCGAGACCCTCCGCTCGCCCGCCCG
>JAQGCW010000028.1:0-22379 GCA_034700065.1 Mesodorylaimus bastiani | reverse complement strand
AACGGACTTTGCTCGCTCAGATCTACCCCGGATCTGGCCGAGCACATGCTGTGCTTTGGACTATAATTAGGCCCTAAAGTGAAACCGGGCGGCGCCGTCACGTGACCAGCCGCTCGCTCCTGATTGGCCAGGAAGTGTAAAGTCGTCGGGCGCTCGACCAATCGGAGAGGACTATGCTCGGTCACGTGGCGAAAGTGTAAAGTGGCTCGTCGATCTCCATCTTGCAACTCCATCCGACAGGGATGGATTTCTGGTGACTGATCCGTGCTAGAACCTTTGTCTTTTCAGAATCTAATATACTCATGATCCAGGGTGGATTCGGATAACTGTAACCGCTTTTCCCGTTTGGACCCGCAGCGGGCTACAGTTTGACCCTGCCCATGAGCCCCGTCCTGAATTTGCGGATGGATTTCATGGCGCCTGAGCTGCGCATTTTCTTGGCCAGAAGCGCTTTGGGTCATACCGGAATGAAACCAGAGGAGACTGGCACTGGTCTGTCGCTGATCTTTGTCGTTGACCTCGTTGTCCTCTCTCTAGTTGCCTCTGTGGGGATTTGGATACCATTCTTGCAGTCATGGATCAACGTGCCTGTGTTTGGGGCAAAAGTAAAGGACTATCGCTGCAGCCTATTGATAGTAATGTACGGTAGGCGTTTCCGAGTTGCATGATGTGCACTACAAGACAGAAACTATTCCAGTGCCAAGAATACCCGTGCCGCTACTTTTTATAAAGGATGATTGCACTGGGCTCTGGGCGCCGCCCCCCCCAATCACTTTTCACTTAACGAGATTCTGAGTGAGTCGGCCGATCAATGTGATGCCATGATCAATCGCCTTTTGTGGACAGTCCCTCTCCCAGACCCGACATATCCCGTTTTCGAACCTCCTTTACCCCCCGCAAATCCCCGAATGGCTATTTCATTTTCTCCTTTCCGCCTTACGGATCAAATTACATAATAAGTCATCTCTCTCTCGCTGTCTTTCCTTGCCTTCTCGATTCATTGCTAATAATCTCATTCCCAATGCGCAATAGCTTCCCCCCCGAGTCCCTGCCATCGCCCACCCACCCGAAAAGGCGTAACGGTTTCTCAGTCAGAAGCGAACATAGGCGATTAGCTAATAGCAATGACCGATGGAGGATAATTACTGACCGAGGGTGAATGCGGACCTTAGTGGGGGCTTTCATTTCTCGATTGCCGACCATCTGTCGTCTTCTTCGCTTTCGAACGCGAAAGACACAAGGACCATCGAAGATTAGATATTGAGGGAGAGATTATGACCTTATATGTCCATTTCTCTGGGTCTTTTCGGGACACTGACCGGGGCGGGCATGTTCGTGAGAAAAATCATCGAGCCATCTGGCTTGATTTCGTCTTCATTCGGAATGGGGTAGGTGCACGGTGTAACTGTGTAGATTAGGTTGGCAGTAGGTCAATGAAGGAGTAAATCGGTCGTAGCTTGGTCTGGGAAAGAGATCAGCGAAATACACATTCAGGATTGAGTGGGATTAGGAATCACTGAATCACAGTTCAAGATTAGTGGGATAGGAAAATCTGGAGAGATTATAGAGGGCACAGGAGATGATAGGAGAAACCACAGGAGAAGAGGGAAGTCCAGTGACCGACTGTTCGTCATGGTTGACACCATCAGAAGGGATTTTTGTGCTCATCAGAAGCCAGAAGTACGTATATCAGTCACTTCTGGTTATGTCAGCCACGGCAAGCGGTCGGTCTCGGGACTTCCCGGTTCTTCTATTAGTCCTGTCAGGCCTCTTATCTGTACAAAACCAGAAGTGACTGATGTGCTTCCACAACAGTCACTTCTGGTTTTCTGCGCCACTGTAAAGTGAATTTCGTTTGCTTCCTTTTCTGTGTCCTCTCCCTGTCAGCTTTCCCAAATCCCCTGGGTACAGTAAGAAGTCTACCGCTGGGCCTCTCCTCCGCGTCCCAGAAACTTCAAAGTCCCGCGCGATAATCGTCCTGATTCCCGACAAACCCACACATCGAACCATAAATCTCCATGGATTTTCCTTCTTTTCCTCTCCCCCTTCGCGCAAAATCTTTGATCGGTCCACACTTATTTCGCGTTCTTGCTCGATTTTCACGCTGCTCATATTCTTAGGGCCGCCGTGCTCAATGTTCTAAGACGGTATGTTTGGCTTGTACGTATCCATGCATTTAGTCATTATGTCGGCTCATTTTCTCCTCGGACAACAGATGTCGTCCGAATAAGGAGTGAGGGGGCGTCGAGTTCCACGGACGACGCCCTCTTTCCTCCCTTTGCTTAATCCCTTCCCGCGATCATCAAAAGAACCGTTCGAGCGTTGGTAAATCGACGATTTTCGTTCGGCCCAGTTTTCGGAGGGGACGCAGGCGATAACATGTACCCAAAGCTTCTCGAACAAAAATTGCACCTGCCTCTTTATTGAATCAACGACCGAGCGACCGAGCGACCAAAGGACGACTTGACCGACCTCATTCCAACGTCGTACCAAGCGAGCGAGCATTATTATTCCCGTCGATGGGGGATTATCTCCGACCCATCATCGAGAAAATAGAGGAGCCACTCATTCGCTCGCGAGAAGAACAAAAAAGGGATCTCGTGGAGAGACAGAGAGAATCGGAGACACAATTATATGTCCATCCATTCTCGACGAGTAGTTTGACCTCCGCAGGTCGGCGGTAGGAGATTAATCTTAGGGCCGCCAAGAATATAGTGACCAATATACTCATACATATTTACATATTCTGGCACGCTCGGCGGGAGGGAGCCAAGAGGTTAGGTCACATAATGGATGAGTCTTTGGATTCTTGTCTCCGTGGGTTGGACAAGCCACCGCACGGTGGCTTGTCCAACCCACGGACCAATTGCATCACAAACCGGCCTCCTCGGCTCGCGGCTCATTATGTGACCAAATAGCCCGGCACCCAATTACGACCGGCGGACGACCGGGACAAAAAACATTTTCACGCATTCGCATTTATACGTCCATTCCATAATAGGCGATTCCGGGCGGGTGCTACCACCGTCAGTCGAAAATTGCCCTCCATATCGTCAAGTGGAGCCATTAGTGGGAGCATTTAACACTTCGAAGACTGAACGAGGCCCTGTCCCATGCAATGGGACGACAGGACTGAACTGACATGGGACGGGACAATGATGAGAGATAGGAGCCGTCCCACCTGTCCCATGTCTGTTCAGTCCCCCAGACGCCTGTCTGGGACAGGAGCCTCGGTTCAGTCTTCGAAGTGTTAAAGAAAAGAAAATAGCCCTCCTCCGTCTTCCGTCTTCGCGACCTCGCCTCGATCTTCCTCTTTTTTTGGTTTCTCTTTATTGCCGCACGTGCACATACGAGTCTCCTCGAATAATGAATGAGTCCAATCCTTAGGAGATCGAAGGTATGCGGAGGCCCCCGCCCACCCGCCCGATCGAGGTCGATGTCCTCCTCTCCACCTCCAACAACTGCCACCTGCCGTCCTGATCGTGGGAATCTTTGGGAAAGTTTCTCCCCTGCTATGGATTGAGTGACGTTGGGAAATCACCTGTCACCCGCCCAGAGTCCCCCTCCCTGGATGCATAATCACATTCCACCTTAAAGAACGATTGTCTTCGCCGCCCGGAGCCCTGCCCAAACCACGGTTTTCGAGGACACCACACGGGAAGGCGGCGAGTTTTCCTTTCAACATCATCTAGTTTGTTCAACCTCAATTTTCTATACACGGTCGGGAGGGACCTGGCGGCGGCGACTCCACTCGGCGTGGCTTCGGGGCGGGCGAGACACGGGCGGCGCCTTTGATACGGTAACGCCCGCGTGTCCAACACCTGACGCCCCCGTGAAAGGCGAATCAAAGGAGCCGCTCGGACGCCACGCGCCTCATCATCCTACCTTGCCGCCCGTAAATGGAACGCGTGTTTTTTTCTTTCATTGAGAGAGGAGAGGTAGATGAGGATGGAAAGGAAAGGAGAGATTCAGTCGTTAGGTTTGAGTTGAGTAACGAGCGGTGGGTCGGTCGGTTTTTGGGTCCTTGCGGTAGAAGTTAGGTGGGTTTGGGATGTTGGAGTCCATTGGGTTGGGGCTTAGGTGAGTGGGTACTGCTGACTTATCGGTCGCCGGCCTGGCCTCATTCCCATTTTCCAATCATCTTTACAAATTCCCATGAGTCCGAAAGCTTCTTAGGCTTAAGAAAATCTTTCCTCAAATACACACCCCGAGGGCTCCTTCTTCTAAATCGATTGTTGTCTCCTCCTCTTCGGGTTGGTCCATCGGTCCGGGCGATGTTGTCGAACACGAGCCACTAATCATTCGGGGTCTTTGGAGGGAGGCTGGACCCTGTCCTCGAGAAATGTCCTTTTCGAGTGTAGTAGCCTGTAAAAACGATACCAACCGCGGCGAGGCGAGGCGAGGAGAGGAGAGGAGAGGAGATCGCGAATCGAATCCTCCTCTCTCGCTCTTTCCCACGGATCGTAGAAGGACCTTTCGCTCGCTCGCCAGCTGTTCGCTGCCCCGTTCGTTCGTGGATTAGTCGTTCGTCGAAGGACGAGCGAGCCCAGGGCGCACAAAGATGGGAGAAAACGAGTCGAGCGATTGTTTAACTAATTCATTGTCCGAATTAATACCCGCCCATCACGGGAGGGGAGGGGGGCACCCTCCTCGCCATATATGGACGCTCGGTGGTCGTGGTGGTAGGCTCCCTCGTTCGGTTCCCACGCTCCGCGAACTCCCCTCCCGTCGAGAGATGGCTCGTTTAGTTCGGATAGGCCCGCCCAACGAGGCCCCCCTTCCCCGAGACTCCCTTCTCGGTAGTCAGTCCAGTCGCCTCCGAAACCGCGCCTCGCGAATGGTCGGTCGGTCGGACAGTCCAGTTTTCGGTGACTCCGTCCATGGAGTCGTTCCAGTGAACTTTTGACTCGAGAATTTGTCTTTCTGGATCGTACTTCTCGGAGGATTGGCCCAGTTCGTGTCCATGTATGGTACTACTCCGTCTTCTTTCGTAGGAAAAGCCGAGTAAATCCGGGTCCCTTCCCTTCTAAGGAAGGAGCTGCATCCTTCTTGTTTATCTAAAGTGTCCTTGTGGGGATTTCGATCCGAGTGATTGATCCATTTCCTTGGCCAACAGCCTCGCGGGTTCCTGTTTTCCTCTTAGATAAGACCCCGGGGCATAAGATTTATGTGTTTGTCAATACCTTAGTTGGCTTTTCCTCATCCAGAATTGGCTTCCCCAGGCTTCCCGTCCAATTTCGGGCTGCTTCTGAGTCTTCTTCGAGTCATCTGGAGCCCAATGTCCCTTGTCCCTTGTCCAGTCCCATCCACAACTACCTAGAAACTGACCCCTTCCCTCCTCCCTACAGTAACCTAATTGCCCTCTCTCTCTCCATTTCTAGAACTTCCGTTCGAATCAAACGCTCAATCACGCGCAATCGAAAATGTTCGCCTCTCGTATTTTCGTCATCATCATCATCGTTTCGATCTCGATCACTCGCGCGGCTACTTCGCTCGATCAGAACGGAAGTACGCCCGTCGAGTCCATCGTCGCTGCTCAATCGTCCTCCGCCTCGTCGTCCGAATGGTCGCCCGTCGATTGTCCACGACCGTGTCAATGTTCCTATCGATATTCGGAACGTTTCCAAGCACAATTACGTACGATCGACTGCACGGGCCAAGGTCTCGTCGAATTCCCCTCGCGTCTACCGTCGGATACGCAATCGTTGATCTTGCGACGTAATCGTATCCGTCAGCCGTTCGATACGCACGTTTGGTTGCCCGAATTGGTCAATTTGGATTTGTCGCACAATCACGTCGATTCGATGGAAAGCTCGAAATCGTCGTCGACGATGATCACCGACGAACAACCGCGCAAATCGCTCTTCGACGGCGTCTACAATCTACGCGTACTCGATTTGAGCCGGAATCAATTGACGAACTTGGACGACGGCGTATTCGAGGGATTGTTCAATTTGGAAGAATTGAATTTGGCCGACAATCGTCTCGCGCGGATCGGCGATCACGCGTTGCGCGGTTTGTTCAAATTGGAATCGCTCCGTTTGTCCTCGAATCGTCTCGCCTACGTACAATCGAATTGGTTCGCCCACGTCCGCACGTTGTACGATCTCCAATTGGACAATAATTATTTGAACGTCTTGCAAGCTCAACAATTCGTCGTCTTGTCGAATTTACTGACGTTGAACTTGGCACGGAATAAGATCTTCCGTTTGGCCGACGCCGCCTTCGACGGATTGGATCGATTGGAGAATTTGAATTTGCGCTCGAACTCGTTGACGGTGGTGAATCGCGAGACGTTGCGACGCGTACGCGCGACGTTGAAATCGTTGAATCTCGACCGCAATCCGATTCGATCGATCGCGGGCGACGATTTCGCCAATCTGAGCGCCGTCAAAGATTTGAGCTTGAACGGTATGCCGCGTTTGAAGATCGTCGAGCGTGGAGCGTTCAAGAATTTGCCCGAACTCTTGATGGTCGAGATGCACGATAATCCGTGTTTGGCCTACGTCGACGCCGCCTCCTTCGTCAATACGCCACAAATCACGCATTTGTTATTGCACAATAACAATTTGACCGTATTGGAACGAGAGATCGTCGATTCGTTGCCGTCGTTGGAGGAGATGAGTTTCTACGGCAATCCGTTGACGTGCGATTGTAATATGCGTTGGTTGCACGATTTGGTTCGCGGTGGAGACAAGACCGAGCAACAAGGAAATCGTCGCCAGATCAATTTCCCCGAATTCGATCGATTGGTATGCGATTCGCCCTCGGAACATCGTTTCAAATTGTTCAACGGTTTGAAATCGGCGGATTTCGGCGATCGTTGCATTCGTATGTTGGACAATTTGTTCGAGGCCGATGGCGAACGTAAGATCGGCGACGAAATTACGTATCGTTGTCGGGCGATCGGCGTACCGAAACCGCGTCTCTTCTGGACGGCACCCGAGCAAAGTCACGAACCGATCGAGGCCGGCGCGTATCATCCGCGACGCGTCTTATACGACGGCAATACGTTGGTCATTCGTCGAATCAAACCCGAGGACGCCGGCTCGTACGTTTGCGTGGCCGAGAACGATGCGGGCAATGTGGTGGCGTCGACTCGTCTCCGCGTGGCCGATATTCAAATACGCCTGAATACGTTACGGATCGGATCGACGACGGCCACGTTGAATTGGAACGGTACGGATCGCGAGGAGCACGTGTTCCAAATCTTGATCCGCCGCGCGGCCGAAACGCGTCGTCAATACGCGGCGACCGTGACGCCGATCATGAAATCGTATACGGTCTACAATCTTCGACCCAATACCGACTACGAGGCGTGTATTACGTTGGTCGACGGCGACGAGGTGATCGTCAATATTTCCTGCACCCGTTTCACCACCGGCCAATTGGAATCGGCGTTTCGACGTATCGAACGGACGGGCAACGTGGCCGTGGGCGCCGCCTTGGGCATCGTCTCGTGTATGTTGATCGTCGTGTGTTTGGCCGCCGTCGCGTTCAAACGCTCGCGAACCGTCGTCGATATTCACGATCGATTTCGACCCGCGTCGTCGAATATGGCCATGGACGAGGATGTGGAATCGGGTAGGACGATGATCGATCGACATCGATCGATCGATAACGTGTCGAACGTTACGTTTTGTTCGGTCGATAATTTGTACCATCCGCTCTTGTCGTCGTCCAAATTCGATCGTCCCACATCGACGATGGCCGATCAATCGGACAAACGATACGTGGTTCAAGCGTGGAATTTGGTCAAAGTCGACTCGTAACTTTAACTTTTTGACTTTTCTCCAAATTTTCTTTTTAAATTTCGACCCAGTGCGGTGTGTTTTCCAATAAGTTTTCCAAAGATCTCTCAACTTTCTTTTGGAGTTTTTGATTTTTTAAAAATCATTATGTGCGGGTGTAGTGATGTGTTTTTTTGTTCGTTTGTTTGTGCATATGTTCTTTTTGATTTCCGCTTCGAGTTCGTGCGGCCATCGCTTGTACAGGTGAAAATAATTTGGATTGCATTTTTTAAAAGATTAATAAGAACGAGTTTGAAAAAAGTTGGAGCTCTATATAAAAAAAACATTCATAGAAACAGAAATGCACGCAGAGAAAAAAGAAAAAGACAAGAACCATAAAATCGAAAAAGACAAAAGCCAAAGGAAAATTTTAAAGAAAACCTCGGATGCAAAAGAAAACATCGAAAATCTACAGGCAACTATATAAGTAGATCAAAAGAAACCCGAAAAAAAAGACAAAAGCCAAAAAGAAAAATCGAAAAACCAAAGCAGCTTTTGATCTCAAGAATCCAAAATCCGAAAAAGCCAAAGCCAAATGAAAAGGAAAAGGCCAAGAAAACCTAGATATGTAAAAGAAAAATCGAAAAGCCTTGGTAGAAAACCAAAAACCAAAAAACACATCCTCAGTTAGTATCAAGTATAAAATCCAAAATCCAAAATCTCGATTCCATCTATTTCTTCCTTCTTCTTTTTCTATTCGGATCCGCTCCATCCACCTCGACGTTTCTTCTTCGGCCTCTGCGGACGGAGGGTCCAACCGACGGCCACGGCGCCGAGGATGGCCAACAGCATGAGGACGCCGCCGGCGATCATCAAATGCAAACCGTAGCATTCGACGTAGCAATCTTTCAAATCAGGATTCAAATCGGCCTTGCAATTTCTCAATAGCGGACTAGCGGAATAGTCGGTGATTATTTGACGAGTCATACCCCAACCGCATTTGGCGTCGCATTTGCTCCAACCTTCGTATTTGGCGCAAACTTTCTCGCATACGGATTTCTCGCAATCGCGTCGATAATGATGACCGGTGAGACAATATTTCGGAAACGGCGCGGCGCTCGTGTTGGTAATACGGGCGACGCGTTTGCGACACGATTCCATGTAATACCAAAAACAATCGCCCTCGACGAATACCGGCTCGTACGGACACGATTGTAAACGCTCGCGCATCTGGTTCAGAATATCCACGTAAGCAGCCGCCACATACCCATCAAAATATACCTCGCCCCTTTTTGCCTTTGCTGTAAATTTGGTCGCATTCATATGCCTGAGCTCGGTGCCTGACGTCAAATCGTAGACGTTGACAAATTCCTTCGGGATGAAGTAGTTATCGCTCACGATGAGATAACCGTGATTATCCTCTTCGGCACGAATCTTCTTCACATAATCTTCGACCGCGACTTCCGACGCTACAATACGACGCATCAAAATTGGCACGGCGGGCGCTCCTTCTTCGATAATTTGCTTAAATTCTTGAATCATCTTCGAATCGTCGGCTTCCAACAAATCGTCTCGCCGACGCCATTTCGCCTTTCCCTTGGAAGTTGCGGATACTTCCGTTATATCACGAGTCAGTTCCGATTGCGATTTGCTACTACCGTAATCGTTGAGAAACGCGATATATCGCAAACCGTCCATCGTTTCGTTGTCGGAAATACTGTTCACGAAGGTGAATATTCCGGCGACGTGCAAACGACGCTTCATCGATCGATTCTTAGCATTCTCGAAGACGGCAAGAAACGGTGCAAGGATATTTTCATTGCCGCCGAACAATTTTTTGAATTCCTCCCACGGGTCGATTTTTGAATCAGGGAATTGCCATCCTTGAACGTCGAAAACAATGGCCACGTTGACCGAATTGAGCATCGATTTGGAGAAAGCGATCGACGAAACGAGAATCACGAACGCCACGGTGAACCATCGAGCCATTTTTTGTGCAGATTCGAAATATTGTCGATGCGAGTTGATTCGAACGGAAATTTTGTCGAAAATAATCGCGATCGTTCTTGATTCGAATTTCTTTTTCCAATCGAAATATGCAGCCGGATATCGTCGAATCAAAACTCAAAAAAAAAAAATTGTCGTTCGTTCCGATCAATCGTCCAAGCCTAAAAGCGAAAAAATTATCATTAACTTTTTCATAATTAATTAGTAAAAAAGGTAAACGAAAAAGTTTAGAGAGACAAAAAGGGAACCGACCACTCACACCCGCGCCAAAAACCAACAATGAGCTGCCACCGCGCGCTTCGAGCTATCTTTTCTTCACTTTACACTATCACTTCTTCCGTTTATTGTTTCTTCAAATTTGAATTTTCCGCTCATTGGTATAGAGTGCTTCCCAACCTGTACAGTTGTGCGGAATCGGTTTAGATCATTCGCAAAATCGATCGGAAAATGAAAAAGAAATTCAGTCTCAGTCGATCCGAATAATCAATCGAAATCGCAAAAATTTTCGATCATCGATCACAGAAATCCATCGATTGAAATCGTCGAAGAATGGCCGATCCGTTGAAATTATTACGCGAATATATTATTACGAATCGAACGATCAAGGAACGAGACGATTATATTATTTTCGGCGATATCGCATTTCCGAAGGGAGCCAAAACCAATCACGTCGTTTTCAGGTAAGTCATGAATGAATGTTGTTTTTTTTTAAATTTTCTTTGATTTGGAGGGCAGGTTTTTTGAAAATTTTACTGAAAAATTTAATTCAACGGCTCTGTAGATGATTTTTTATTTTTTTTTAAACGTAGGTTAGGTTTGAAAATTTGTTTGAAATTCAATGATTTCGATTTTTGTTTTTCTCTTTATGCGAAAAGAGAAAATTTTTAACGGAATTCTTCGTTTTACAAATTTGTAAACGTAGAATTCCGTAAAAAAGAATTTCCACATTTCTAATTTATTGTCTTTTTTTCTTTTTCACCATTTTTACACAATTGTTTCAAAAATAGTTTCTTTGATTTACGTACCATAACATTTTTCTGCAAAATTTCTTCCAATTTTTCTACAACTCTATGAATTACCGCATTTTTTAATTGAAAACTCATTAATTTTCTTCGTTTCTAATTTTTTCAGCAAAAAAGATGAATACTACACGTTGGAAAGTTTGTATTTCTTCTACAAGAAACGAAGTTTGGCCCATACGGCCTACGTGAAAGAAGCCGCCGCCAAGAATATTCAAGTCGTCACTCGACCGGATCGTAAGGTAAGCTTTTTCTCCGTTTATCCATTTTTTTGTGTTTTTCTCGATTTTTTGATGAATGACTGGTAATTTTCTCTGTTTTTTTTTAGTAGCTTTTCTAGTTTTTTGCTAAAATTTTCCTCCAAATTTTTGAACATTGACGATACATATCAACGAAATTTCTCTTTTGTTCTTTTTCAGGGTCTAGAAGATTACCTGACGAAGGAGAAACTCGAATCGAATATCAAACCGAATATCGATCACAGCGCTCCATTGCCGGCGTCGATTCACGTCAGTCGATTGCAATTATCCGCTGCACCGTCGGCCAGCGCCACCGATCATTCCGGTGAGGGACCGCCGGATGCGAAACGCGCGCGATTCGAGGTGAGTTGAACCTGAGATTTTGAATGTTCAATTTGAAATAAGGTAATCGATCGATCACTTTCAGAATGACAAACTCAAAGACAAGGATCGATTGCGAGTGGCCGAGGGCAAAGGCGCTGGTTTGGCCGAGGATCTGCGGTAAGTGAATCTCAGAATCATCTTTCTTATTTGTCGTTTTTGGATTTGATTCCTTTCTGTTTCGTTTTGAATCTTTTTTCTGACATGTTTTTCTTTCTCGATTTTCAGCGGCTTATCGGACGATTTGACCAAGGAGAAAATCGCCGCCCTCCGCTCCAAAGCAATGGCACGAAAGCAAAAGAATATCAAAAACGTCGACGAGGATTTGGACGCTACGGCGACGGCGATCGGCGGTGGCGCCACCGGCGTGGCCGGCGGATTGGCCGGTGAATCGCGTCGATACATGGACGCCGGACAAGCCGATCTCGCGCGCGAAGTGACCAGTCGCGAACGTGTTTGGCGCACACGGACGACGGTCATGGAAGCGGCGTCGAAGAATTTCGCCAAAAGCATCCTGCCCGTACTTCAGACGTTGAAAATTCGCGAAGAAGGCGGACGTATGCCGACGAACGATTCGTCGGCGACTCGGTCGGGCGCTTCGGCGGGTATGGACGCGTCGAGAATGGGCGGAGGCGGCGGTGGTGGTGGCTCGTCGCGTCCGTTGGCGCCGCATCAACAACAAGGCTACAATCGTTACGATCAAGAACGATTTAGGAAAGAAGGTAAGCGTCAGTTCGGTCTGGTTTCGTTTTTTTTCTGTTTATAAAAGGGATTCATAACTTTACCTTTTTTCAGAAACCGAGGGCTTCAAAATCGACACGATGGGCACGTATCACGGCGTCGCCTTGAAGGCGATCACCGAAGGTGCCAAACCAAAACAACAAACGTCCCAAACGCCCGCCGTTTCCAATGCGACCTCGTCGTACGATCGAATCGCGGAGACCATGAATTCGAACGCATCGCAATACGAAGGCGACGCGAATCGTCCGCAAAAGAGAGGTGAGTCGGTCTGTTTTTTATTGGCCCCTTGTCTCGCCTATGTTTATCATATGTGCGCCGAGTTTTCACCCCCCCTGAAAACTCGGCGCGCACAGGTATGAGGCTGGCGGGATAGGGAGTGTCTCTCGGATCAAGCTGCAGATTGAGGAGACTGGATTTTTTGCTTTGTTTTCAGTCTCGAGAACGCCGATCATTATAATTCCGGGCGCCGGCACATCGTTGGTCACAATTTACAACGTGAAGGAGCTATTGCAAGACCTCAAGTAAGTCCACTTTATGTCCTTGTTTTTTTGGCGGTTTGAATCTGTATGATGATATTTACTCTCGACTTCCAGGTACATCAGCACGGACGAGAAGAAAGCCCAAGGCACTCGACGCGAGAACGAAGTGCTAATTCAACGACAAAAGGACGGCAGCGTCACCGTTCCGTATCGCGTTATTGATAATCCGTTGAAACTGATGGCGGAGGAATGGTAAGTTATCGATTTTTTGTATCGTTGATTTTTGGTCCTGTCTTTGGATTTTTGGTTGGTTTTGATTTTTGTTTCTGCTGTCTTTGGATTTTGATGAGTTTTGGCCTTGTCTATAAAACTGATTTCATTTCCAGGGATCGCGTGGTGGCCGTTTTCGTACAAGGTCCGCAGTGGCAATTCAAAGGATGGCCGTGGCACGGGAATCCGGTCGAGATATTCGAGAAAGGTAAGTCAATTTTTTCGAATATTTTGTTTCCCTAAATTTTATTTCTCGTCAACAAAATATGGGCTTGTATTTTTTAGTTGCCGCTTTTCATCTAAAATGGGACGACGTGAAATTGGACGCGAACGTATCGAAGTGGGCCGTCAATATTATTCAGTTATCGAGAAACAAGCGTCATTTGGATCGAGCGTCGTTGTTGAAATTTTGGGATTCCTTGGGAAGGTAAGTGGAAACTTTTTTTCTTTCCTTAATCCTTCTGATTCTTGTTTCTCATTTTCTTGTTTCCTTCGGTTTCTTGTTTATCATTCTGTTTTATCTATGTTTTGTTTTTCTGTCTTCGATCTTTCTTTCCCTTTTCAGGCACATTCAAAAACACAAACCGTTTCTGAGACATTGATGTCCCAGATCGATATTGATTTCGGCTAATTGATTTGGATATTGGCTTTTTCTCAAGTATGATTATTATCTCCTGTGCATAGACGTTTTGATTAAGGAAATTCATTCTTCTTTTTTCAAATAAATAAATCGTAAATGCCCAAAATTCGTGCGCATTTATTAAACATGATCGACAAGTAAACAAACAAACAAACGAAGAACCGTGCCATATATGAATTAATATAATTAATTAATTAGGTAATTAAATCAACACCGAGATGATTAGTAAACGAAAAAAAACAGACCTAGCTATTCATTAGGCTATAATGATCAATTAAATTTTCAAAAAGAATAAGTTTGCCAGATTTATCACAAGTGAAGCTAAATAATATATGAAAGCAAAAAAAAACAGTTTGCAGTATTATCAAAATTATACATGAATTAGTTTTTTGCATCGCCCATTTCAATGTGCAATAATGAACAGACTTAAATCTGACCCAACACCCAAACTAATTCGAAAAATGACACATTACCGCGCATAACCGAGGATGATGATGAAAATTGACGATCGATTTTGCCGCCCGATCGATTTGGCGCAGTCGATATTTTTCTTCGAAATTCGATCGACAATCGGTATCGTTGACTAATACGTTCAATTCGGTCGGCTGGGAATAATCGGCGGTCGATCGGGCACGCGCGGCATGTTCGACATGCCGGCCGGATTGTGTAGACGCCTGAAGATGACAATCAGAGAAGTTAGAGGAGCTTAATTAAAAATCAAAATCAAGCTACTTACTGAGGCACAATTGGCGGCGGCAAAGCGTTCGGCAAACCGGCCGGATTGGGCGCCGGACGCGAGGGCAATCGCGGCAAACCTTGTTGATTCATCGGCGTTGGCGATGGCGCTGATCGTCCTTGTACCAATGGTACGGGCGGCGCCGTACGATTCGGATTCGATGCCGCCATCCCACCACCACCGCCAGCGCCGGCGAATTGATTCAACCGTCCGGCGCTGGCCGATTGCGTAATTCCGTTACTAATACCACCGCCGTGAGGTCTGCAACCAAAGAAACCAATCGATTAATAGTTACATATCGAATAAAAAAGACAAGTACAAAATTACTTACCTCGGCGGCACGTAACTATCGAACGCGTGGTCGTTGTGGCCGACGATGGCCGGCGCTGGCATCGGAGACGACATGGTCGACGAATTGATATCGCCGATAATACGTAGGGCCTCCTTACTCGCTTGATACATCCGTAGCATTTCCTCGCGTCGCTTCGCCTCCGATTGACTTTCTTCCATCAACGTATCCTGGAAAAAACGTTGCACTCATGGCGATGATCACTCTGTCATCGCTTTGAGCGCCGATTGATCAAAGCGATATGATCAGTGAATCAGTGATTAATCACTGATCTGGAGTGATCAGTGATTGATCATTCCGAATCCTCGATTCATAGATCACTCACTGTGATCATCGATAGACCACAGTGGTCATGAGATCAGTGATTGATGGTGATCATGTGATCAGTGACAGACTGTCATGAGATCAGTGATTGATTGCGATCATGTGATGAGTGATAGATCTGTGATCAAACGATCAAGTGATCAGTGATCATGATGATCAATCGATGATCACAGTGATCATCGATCGATCACCCCTGATCGCATCGTTCGCATTTATGAAAAATAAAGAAAAAAAAAACGGTCAATCGGATTGCTCACCTGACTTCCAGCTTGATATAAATTCGCCAACAGCTCGTTTCTGATGTATTCGGCCACCTGAAGAGAAAAACTCACTTTATGTGTTTGGGTATCAAATAAATGAATGAAATGAACTCGGGATTCTATATCAAAACCATCAAAATCTATCAAAACGTTTTGACTCACCTCGTTCACCATCAAACACATGATCGCCTTGGGTACCATATCCCGGATAGTTTTCGTCACGATACGCATATACGAGTCGGTTAAATTACGGATCGTCTCCACTTGCCGTTCCAATTGCGGATCCAAACTTGCCATGGTGTCTTCGTTCTGAAAAAAACACACGCAAAAGTTCATGATCAAGGCCTTTTAGAAAGCGTATAGGTTCGATTAGTGAGAGACCCCCTATCCCTTATGCGTGTGCGCGCTGAGTTTTCAAGGGGTGAAAACTCGGCGCACACATGCTAAACACAGGGGCACACTCTGATCGAGCCTTAGACGCTTACATGTGTGTGCGCCGACTATTCACGTCGGCGCACATACACACACACATAGACACACTGTTTGTACGTATGGTTGCTGTTTTCTTTCGTGGTTATTACAGCTCCTAGGGCTCGATCCGAGAGAGACGCCCTCTCCCGCCAGGTTTATGCGTGTGCGCGCCGAGTTTTCATGGGGGTGAAAAGTCGGCGCACACACGTTGAACATAGGCGACATAAGGTCATCTCGGATCGAGCCCTAGACGCTTTAAACAATAGAAAACTCCACACTTACCCCATCGAGGTCCGCTTTCGTCTCTTTCTCCGGATAAACGCCAGCTCGTAAGAAGCTCGCTTTCCACGCGTCGACTTCGTCTTGAATTTGCGCCGACAATTCCAAATTTTTGTAATCCTTGAAAACGTTCCTAAAATTGCAACAAGTCGTCAGATGATGCTAGAATTCGCATTTTCCTACATCAGCATGCGTTTTCTACTGAACTAATTTATTCTAATTGAAACATCCATCGAGAAACTTACTTCCTATGCGTTTGGCGTTATAAAGCAGCAGAAAAAAGCAAAGACTAAAGCTCAACGATTAGTAAAGAAGATAGGAAAGAAAGAGAACCCCAAACAAACGTACGATACAGATTAAACCAAGACCAAACCGAGACAAAGATGAAGACCGAGATTAAACCCAAAGACCAATCAATTTTGATTCCCAATCTCAGCCAAAGAAATCTCCAAAATTTCTACTTACTTGCCATCCGGATAGAACAGGGCGAACTTGTGCGAACGCGACATGAAACCACCCTCGACGTCCTTCAATTTCAATCCGTCCAACGGGAGCATATACTTCTTTTCCTTTTCCTGAAACGAAGAAAAAATTACCATCCTTATTACCTCAGAAACATCAAAACGTAGAACATCAGCTCAAAAACATCAAAAACAGAACATAAATCAAATTCTCACTCACCTCATCATCCTTATACCACGAAATATTATCCGAACTCAAGACGAACCAGAAATCGCGCGAACCGCCTCGCAAGACGGAGAAATTATGTATGGCCAACCATCCTTTACGAATGACTTGATTGCCCAAGTTTTTCTGACGTTGGGCCGCCGAGGCTTTGGCTTCCGCGCTGAAAAAAGAAGAAAAGAATGATAGATTTTTGTCAATGGGAGAAATGGAGTTCTGGAAATGGATTTCTTTGTAGGTTTCAAAAATATGGACTGGTGTTGGATTGGATGGATTGTACGTACTTGGCAAAACCGATGAAATCCTCGTGATTCGTATTCATATAGGCCAATTGATATTCGATCAACATCGACAATTGATCCTTGCATTTTTGCTCCCGTTCGCGTAAGTGAGTCACGACGATACGTTCCAATTCTTCTTTCAAACGAGGATAGCGACTGATCTGAAAAGAAAAACAAAACAAAGACCTTCGTAGATGTCTGATCAATTTCAAAATCGATCCAAAAAACGATCCAATTCAAAGATCAATTACAAAATCCACCATCAAAAAGAAAATGCGGACTCACCTGATCAGCGCAATGACGCACCACGTTCGTCAATTCCGTTTCGACCAAATCCACGCATTTCAACGACGGTTCGCGCAGACGAGTAATTTGCTTCTTGACGATCGCTTCGAAAGCCATATCGGGCGTGAATAGACCGACCCTAGACGAAAAAACAAGTCAAGATTAGAAGGTAATAATGATGATCAAGCTAAGTAAGTCAAGATTAGACAGTAAATGAAACAAAACGAAAAAAAAACAAGAAACCAAAAGACTCACTCACCTAATACCGTGAATATTTCGAATAGCATAGGCGATTTCCTTTCGTAATTCCTTCTCATCGATTTCCATTTTCACAATTTCGAACGGGAAACGTTCGTGAAATAGGCGATTAATACGTGCGCCACCGCTCAATTCCATGACCGAAACATCCTTGCTACTGCTTCCTTCGATACTCTTCTCGAATTCCAACGCGAATGTTTGTACCATTCTGAAACGAAACGCGAGGCGTCAAGTAGTATCGATTTCAGTCAACATAGAAAATCGAAAATTCTCTTGTTCATCAAACTTACTGCAACATGGCCTTCGTTTTCCTCGACGGATCATCTGCGCGGAAATTCTTATACTCGGCCACTTCCTTCTCCAAATGAAGCAATTGCTTTTGTAATCGATCGCGCAATGCCGGCAACGTATCGCGGATATGATTGGTCAATTGTTGATTCAGAACTTTTTGCAAATACGCCGTGCCCATTCGATCGGCCATGTGTCTGAAGAAAAAAACAAAAAGAAGATAAAGATTTGCATAAATTTGTATAAAATCAGGATGACAAGGTCAGAGCAGGAATCAGGGCGGAGGTTCTGTCGTCTTGGAAGAAGAAACTAAGGACTCACCGATATGACGGATGGCTCAAGAAGAATCGTCGCTCGGCTTCCAACGCCATTCGAATATCCTTCCGACCGTCGATATCCTTTTGGCTTCGATTGACCACGCCGACGTAGCCTGAAACAAGAATCGATCTTTGTCAAACATAAATCGAACGATCAATACCGAAATTTCCTGTAGACTTACCTCGTCTCAATGGCAATAATCGATTCTCCAACACTTCCCTCGCATCCGTGCCTTCGTCCATCAAATCCAATTTGGTCAATACTCCGATCGTGCGCATACCGGCCGGATCGCACTCCTTGGCCAACTTCAACGCGTCCGACGTGGCCAAATCGGCGTTGGCCGCCGTGACGGCCAAGATCAGACAATTGTCTTTCGTAATAAACGTCAAAAGCATATCGCGAATTTGCGCTTCGATATCGATCGGTTGATCGCCCACGGGCACTTTCGTCAACCCCGGCAAATCGATAAGTGTCAGATTCAAGACTGAAAAAAAAACGGAAGATTGAAGAGGTTATCAAAAGATAAAACGTAAAAGAAAGAAAACAGAAAGACGGAAAAGGAAAAGGAAGAAACACAAGAAAGAAAAGCAATCAAAAAAAGTGAAACATCGAAGAAAGTGAAACATTGAAGAAAACAGAAAAGCCAAAGGAAATCAAAAACCAAGGGAAACACAGAAATAACGAAAAGCCATAAAACACCAAAGGAAGCAAAAGGAAACCAAAAGTCACAAAACACCAAATGGAAGCCTAAGGAAGCAAAACCCCAAGGAAACAGAAACGAAACCAAAGTACCACGAAAACACTAAAGGAAGCAAAGAATAACAAAAAGCCACAAAACACAAAATGGAAGCCAAAGGAAGCAAAGAAGCCGCGAAACACCAATGGAAATCGAAAAGTCAATGGAAACCAAAATCAAAAGGAAACCAAAAATAAAGAAAAACACAAAAGGAAACAAAACCACAAGACCCAAGGAAGCAAAAAGAAACAAAAATTCCACAGCAACCAAAGAGAACAGCAAAACACAAAAAGTCCAAAAACACCAAAGGAACAGAGAAGCAAAAAAACATAAAAGACCAAAGAAAACAGAGAAGAAACAAACAACACGCCACAGAGCACCAAAGGAAGCAAAAGAAAACCAAGAAACCAAAGGAAACACCAAAAAGGAGATAAAAACTTCCACAAAACACCGAGGACACAAAATGAAACGAAGCACACACAGAAACACCAAAAGGAAGCAAAGGCGACAAAAACACCAAAGGAAACAGAGAAGCAAGAAAAACAAGCCATAAATGACCAAAGGAAACAGAAAAACACACAACAAGCCACGAAACACCAAAGGAAGGAAAGGGAAATAATACACCACTGGACCCAAGGAAACCAAAGAAACCCAAATCCCAAGGAACATCTCAGGAAACACCAAAGGAAGCAAGGAAGCCATAAAACACCAAAAGAAACAACAAAAGAAGCGAAAGGAAACAAACATTCCACAAACGCCAAAGGAAACAGAAACAAACCAAAGAAAAACGGTCAGAACTTACCGTTCGGCGAATAAATCCGTAAATTGATCGGAATCGGCGATATTCCCTTGTTCGATCCGGTGACTCGATCGGTTTCCTGTTCGATTTCGGCTCGGATCATATCGAAATCGACGTACTTTTGTCCCTTTTTGTGTAGAAATTCTCCGTATTCTAAAATCAAAACATAAACCGATTTTAGACACACAAAAATAACGACAATCCGGCAAGATTCGAAGAAAAATTTCACGACTTACCAACTCCATGATGATCGTAAATCAATTGTAAAACGAGCGGACGACGCGTGACGATTCCGTTACCACGAGGAAGGAAATCTCTGAAAGACCACATGAACCGTTCAATTAGTCATAACATTTCGATTATTTTAAAATGACTGATCCCCGGTGATTTCATTCTTCCATTTATCATCGCCCAAAGATTCAACCTAGTGCATTGCTTACACAAAAAGAACGATTACAAGTCCCACCAGATAAGATAAAACGTGCCCGTACTTGGTAAACCAGAATGTGATTCGATAATATTCTCTCTGCTGATTCATCATTTTTCACAGGGAAAGAAATTTGACCTATTTCCCGGCCTATTTCTTCGAAAACTACCGCCTGCCCCGACCTACGCTCAAAAAAATTCGTCATCATTGCCCGAGAAATTGCCCATTTTCGAAAAGTACGTATTCAAGCATCAATTCAACAAAGGAAAATTTACAAAACAAACAAAATAAACAAAAATTCCTCGTAAAACTTACTTTCCGACGAATGCTTCCAGCACGCTCGATTTTCCGGCGCTTTGACCACCGACGACGGCGATTTGGGGCAAATCCAACGCCAACGGGACGCCCAACGACGTAAAGGCGTCTTGTAACTGATTGACGATCGGTATGAGCGCTTGCATGCCTTGATTCGTCCACGCCATCCTTCGATCTCGCCTTGTATCTGAAAAAAAGCACGAAAAATTTCATAAAATTCTTCATATTTCTTCAAAATTCTTCAAAATCGACAATTTAAAAAAATCAAAAAGAAAAAGCGATGAGTAACTCAAAATAAGATCTTTCATCGCCAAAACCGGCTGATTCAACAGTTTGTTTTGGCGATTGGCACGTCACATAATCTCACACCACCAAAAACGAAAAATCCAAATCCAGAAATATAATTAAAACAAATTTTTAACTTACCTTTTTCGATTTGAAACCACTCGATAATAATTAAATTCACGACGGACGAGGAAATTGATCAAATTTCATACAAAATCGATCGATAGAAATCAGATTTTCCGTGTTCCAATCCAAGAAAGAAAGAAATCCGACGAGAGGGCGAATTTGCTCGTTTGGGACAAAAGGCGTCACGGCTAACGGAAAATCTTCTTGCGCACACGCAATCCAAATTTGGCGCCAAATGCGTCAGTTTGAAAAATTTGAAGTTCAGCGTTTCAAAAAAATGCATCCAAAGATCATCGGAAGAAGGAAAAAATTCTTTTTAACCTGACAGAAAAAATTGATTTGACAAAAATTGCCGACGAAAAAGAAGAAAAAACCAAATTCTACCCTACTCGACAAAAAATTTTCATCAGTAAAAAGGCCCAACGTTCGTACAAAAAATTCCTGATCAGTAGACAATAAATACTAAAGGCATTTTGACCCAAAGATCTCGATCAAGCTCGAAAAATAAAAAGCACAGTCCTACTTGAACCCATCCAAAAAGAAAAAACCAAAAAAATCTGGAAAAATCCGATCATCGCATCAAAAAATTTGGAGAAAAAACCTGTCCTATCCTGTTGCACCAAAACAGAAAGAAAAAAAAATCCATTCCTATTCTACCGTGTATAATCCGACCATCGCAAGAAAATCGAAAAAATCCTCACTCCTATTCTATCCAATACTTTTTAATAAATCAATTCTATTCTACCCCCAAAAATTCCACCAGACATTCAAAATCGATATACTTATTCCTTCGGCTCCATCAATTCCCAAGTGCATTCGATTTCCTGGTCGCCATCGCTGATGTTGAAAAATAATAACGCGTACATTCCCGATTCTTCGATCGTTTCTTGTCCACGTTCGGGTAGCACGGAGTGATTACGGGCAAGAAGGGGCTCAAGAAAAGCTCTCGATCATCTGAAACGAGCAAAGAATGTGAATAAGACATGGAGCACACAAAGGAAAATTCAAAACCCAAACCCTAACCCATTCAAACCCAAGCCCAAACACAATCACAGATCACTTACCGAAACCGGGCACGATCCGTATCAATGCGAAGTGGAATTGCATTCCTCCCTCGATCCGAAACTTCCAACGTATGCTGGTTCCCGCGATGTTGACGCGGAACCGAATTCGAACGAGACTCGTGACGTTTCATTTGAATCGTAACCGGGACGCAGCCAATCAGCGTACCACCGCCGTAATAGTGCGATGTGCGGACGGCGCGCGGGATCGTCGCCGACGAATCCGGATCGACGAGGAACATGGAGCCGTCGAACCTGATCGGGCTCAATTCGAGTTGATATCCGCGGCGTTTCGATTGCGGCCCACCGTAGCGAAAGGGCAACACCGACGGTTCCATGTAGTTGGCCAATTGATCGCGATCCGAAACCACGACGATCTTCTCGGCGGTTTGCAGCGCCAATCCAAACACGGCCACCAACGTGTTCATCTGAAAATAAAATAATGAGATATTAGCTCAATAAAAAAACAAAACAAAAAACAAAAAAACAAAAAACGAAAAATTCAGGCAACATACCAAATCGCGAGGACCGTTGATTATCAAATAACGATACACGAGGCCCGGATAATAGTTTTCCATCACACGAAGGCAA
>JAQGCW010000027.1:0-22667 GCA_034700065.1 Mesodorylaimus bastiani | reverse complement strand
TTGGTGACATCTTAGGCAGTTTATTGTCATTTTTGGCAGTAATTTGTGGGACACCTTGGTGACATGCGTTGGCATCACCTTGGTGACACTTTTGGTGACTATGACTACTAACTAGGCACATACCATGGTAATACGGTTGGTGACAGTGCTATGGTGACACTTTTGGTGACTTTTTTGGCGACATTGCTTTTGCATCAGTGCACCTTCTACCGCAAACACTATCATCATGCGTGTATCACATGACATGTCAACCTACTAACTGCTAACCGAACTGACCAACTCTCAAGCCACTCACCTCTTCCGTCAAATACTCCTGCACCACCTTGATCGCTTCCTTCTTGTCCAAAATGGCCAACGTCGCATTTCGTTTGCAACAATACTCGATCGCCGCATTCCAATTGAGATTCTCGGTTTCGTGCAAGGTGAAACACGATTTCAAGCCCTTGGGAAGCGTGGATCGATCAACAATCGAACATTGATCGGAGACGAGATACGTTTGAGAGGAAATCGATTGTAGGTTGGTGATCAGGAGAAGAACGGTGAGTTGAAGCATGTCCTTAGTCCTGCCGGAAGACAGAGCGAAAGTGATGAGAATCCGATTCTGCTCGGGGTGTTCAATCAGAGCTGAGTGAAAATTATTTGGTGTCTGTATGGAAGGCAAAAACTGTATTGCAAATGGCCTAAAATCGCTAGGTTGCTGTCATGTTGGAAGATTAGGAATTTTCTAGTGTTGTTGGTGATCGCATGGTTACAAATGGTCTTTTTTAGTGCAAGTAGTTTTGACCTTGGTTGATTTGGATTTCAAGGCGGCAATCTCACCCCACTCTAAATCAATCTTCTGAAATCTGTGCAAGCGATGGGCTCTTGTATAGTTCCATGCAGATCTTGACTGACGGCGGATTGCAAAGAAAGGCTCGCTACAAGCACAGAGAAAACAGAACATTCAATTCACCAGACCCAGCAGAAACCATAAGTTGAGGAAACCAACAGGAAGCTTTGATGAAAGTTACAAAAAGAATATATTCCCGCTCGTGTGTCTCTGTTCGGACATCCGTTGGCCGTTCTTCTATGGACCGTGGTCGCAAGCATCAGCGGCCCAATTTTTGACAGCCCAATATGGGCTAACTAACATACACACGGTAACTTCAGGGTGATTACAAGATAATGTCCGATGTTCAGTGATCCACATGCGATATCGATCTGAAATTTGATGTGGGTAGAGTCCAGATGACGGGGAAGAAAATGAGGACGAAATTTAAATATAAAAATTTTCGCCTTTTTTCAAAATTTGTGCCAAGATTCAAATGTAAGCCTCAGCTCAAGTGACAAAAAGTACTGTGACTCTTTTGTAGACCACATAATGCGAATCTTCGCGCGAAATTTGAAAAGGCGAGAAAATTTTTATATTTTGTATTTCGCGCTCATTCTGGGCTCTACCCACATCGTATTTCAGATCGATATCTCTTTTGGATCTTGAGATATCGATCACTGAGTATCGGGCGTTTTTTTATAATCACGCTGAGCATCTAACTTTGCAATACGTCGGACTGCCTGGGGTGGGTAGTAGCCGATGGCATATTTTGTGACTGGGTTATGTGACTTTCATCATGCTCGAGAATTTGAATTTCGCGCCTTGCAATATCACTTTACGCCAGTATCACCAATTTTGACCATTACTTTGACCATTGATTTTACTAGATCGAGTGCTGGCGTTCCTTGTTTCATTTTATCTGTGCCATATCCGTTTCTTCGTGAAATTTTGTTCAACCATCAGTCTGTACTTCTACGTTTTTCTTGCATCTTAAAGGTGTTATTCAGGCGTCCGCGCGCACTTTACCCAACTACAAACCAACCAATAACTGATTTTTTTATAAACAGTCGAAGGCGGGAGATTCAAATTTAGCGATCATATGCACTTTGAAGAGCTCTGTGAAATCTATGACCAACGATGATATTGTTCGTGGAGGAAGTTGGACCTGTTTAGCATACGAGCGTCTTTTTATTTTGTCCTCAGAGTTTTTATGGCCTATTTGAGATCGTATGAGGACTTATCATTTCCATTCTGGGCTCTTGTAACTTTTCTGGTTGTCTACCATGTGTATTTTGGTTATTCTGCAGCTTTGCTAACATTTGGAATGACACACCTCACAAGGAAAAAGTTCCAAAAAACATACAGTACATATATGCATCAGTAAAATCTGAATGTTGATCCCATTTCCCGCGTATATTATAAAATTTGATGGGTAAACCCGAGTTCAGATGTAAAATACCGAACGGTGAGCAATAGCATGCGTCGAACGTAGTCATAAAATCCTCATGACAGCCATTTCTTGGAGAAGGTTCCTAAGAGTGCAGATAAGTTCTTGCAACGGTCAAATATCAATATCAGTTTCACGTTTTTTTCAGCATCAGCCTCATTTCCTTTTCTACAACCCTGTGCATCTCACAATCAACGAGGAGTTCCTTATTTCCCATAAGAAATCTGTCATTCGCTTCGAAAACGTTACTGTTCGAGCCCCATTGCATTGTTTGCACTTGCTATGTTTTTGTCAACCTATCTGTTTATAATTGATATTCTATCATTTTTCCTAAGGACAAAGAATCCTAGTGATGTTTTCCTTGAAGTAGCCAAAGGCGGGAGATTCAAATTTAGCCATTATATGCACACTGATAAAGTGTATTACTCACACATGACCAAACAGCTAAACCTGATCGCTTGTCGCAATGCCACAGAGTAGACACGCAAAAGCGGCTAGGAAAACAAAATTTTGGACTGTTCGTCGCATGAATTGCTGTCTCTTTCTGCAATTCGTAAAGGAAGTTGTACATGTGAAGTTTGCAGTCTTTCGGTCGACCTAGCATCTTTTTCTTTTTGTCCTCAAGGTTTATAAGATATTTGAGATACTAGGACTTATCATTATCACGGAGGATGTTCATCCTTGGAGGATGTTCCGAAGAGGATAGATAAGATCTTGCAAAAGTTAAATATCGATTTGATCACCTACTGCTTGCTGTATTTCCTTTTCAATTCAATGCCAGCACAGCCAAGACAAATCTTACCGTACTTCCTGTCAAGATTAATTAAAACAAATAAATCGATTGCTGACACAGCCGAAAAGTCTCACAAACTGACGGAAGCCTTCAAAGCAAAGGTCACACTTTCCTATACTGGATTGGTAGGTGCTTTGCACAAATACAAGGATGTGCTCCCACACATTGCATTTTCATTTGGCTCTGAGGCTCCGAAATCCTCTCTTATACCATGCTAAATATGCATGTTCACTCCCCCGGCTTGCCTGCCACAAAATTGATTTACATCCAAGTTTTCTCTCCGATCGATTTCCGAACCACCATTCATCTCTCGCTCGCTCTCACAAGTCAGCTCCTCGGTTTGGTGCAGTGATAGATTCTGCTCAGGCGCCAGCAGATTACACGAATAACATGCATAGATTTCTAATGTGTGACCTTCAGTGTCATCTGTTTGTTTGATATTCTTATTGACAGATGACACTGAAGGTCACACATTAGAAATCTATGCCAAAAAATGCCAAAAATTTCAAAAACATTTGGGTAAAGTTGAGATTCGGGCTCAGATTGCTTATTTAAATCCTAATCAGCTTATCATCCGCTATATAGTGCTTTTCAATCAGAGCTAATCGTAAGTAAGTATTTAACGATTAGCTCTGATTGAAAAGCACTAATTTATATAGCGGATGATAAGGTGATAAGGATTTAATAAGCAATCTGAGCCCGAATTTCAACTTTACCCAATTTTTTTGAAATTTTTAACATTTTTGGAATTTTTGGCATTTTTTTTTTAAATTGGCAGCTTTTAGGCGACTAAAGACCGCCAAATTGGCGACTAAAGACTGCGATGAGGAGATTTTGCATGCAAATTCTCCTCCCCTTATCATCCGCAATATAGTGCCTTTGAACTCATTCGCGCGTGATTCGGATTCTCCTCTGTGCAACTCGTCTTCATAAAAGTTCGGAGGGAGCAAGGCAACTGACCTACAGTTTGCTCAAGAATTCGAATTTCGCGCCCAGCTGGATTAGTTGACCATTGACACCATTGTATCGATTGATTTTGTTAGACCGAAATGCGCCCTTTATTTTACGAACCCACTAAAAATAATGTTCACTAATTGCTTGTCGCAATGGCACGAAGGAGACACGCAACAAAGCATGGGCAACTAAATTATGGGCCTCATCGCATCATTGCTGTGTCAATCTGTAATTCGTAATGGAAGTTGTACGTGGTGAAGTTTGTCCACATAACCGTACCGAGCATCTTTTTAGTTTTGTCCTCGAGGTTTATAAGCTATTTGAGATGTTAGGACTTAGCATTGTCACTGTGGCCTCCTGCAACACTTCTTGTAGTCTATCGTGGGCTGTAATCTATCCGTGTTTTATGTTGTATGCTGTAGATTTGCTGTGGTGCAGAACATTCACGCCTCATTTCACAATAGAGAAGGTCCAAGAAACTTATATCTGCTTAGGATAACGAACGCTGAATGCTGATTTTAAACCTCCTTCGCGATGCATTTGACTCGGAGGAAGAGTAAGAACAATTTTATGGATGCGAATACCGAATGGCATGAAATAAGAATTCATACGATATAAAGCCAGCTAGTGGCATTTGACTTCCGACATATTGACATTTTACATTTTGACCTTTTTTTGTGGCATTTTTATAACCAAATTGGCAGTTGACTTTCGCAAGATCTTATGAACTCTCGAAGGAAATCACCAAGCGAAACTATGAGAAGCTAATTAGGAGTGACCAAGCACATTTGTGAGGAGCTCCTCACAACTGTTGCTTGGACAGTCCTTAGCTTCTCACAGATTTGCTTTGCGAAGGTTCCAAAGAGGGTTGATAATATCTTGCAACGCTCCAATGCCAGTTTTGTCCCTATTTCCTTTTCAAAGGCAACACAACTTCTACAATCATACGCTGCAGAAAACAATTCC
Organism: Mesodorylaimus bastiani; assembly: GCA_034700065.1. NCBI lineage: Eukaryota > Metazoa > Nematoda > Enoplea > Dorylaimida > Dorylaimidae > Mesodorylaimus > Mesodorylaimus bastiani. Next base: position 17,696 of record JAQGCW010000027.1, on the reverse strand, counting down.
TGATCTCCCATAAGACCCTGCCGGTCTATATGCATGAGGCATTATGATACTGTCATCTGCTTTGCATTTGCATTATCCTGTGCAAAATAACAAATTATCTGTTGACCTACTATCGACCGTCAGCCAAGAATCTAGCGAAATCGCAGAAGCACTCACTTGTCAGTCGCATAAAGCAAAGGTCGCACTCTCCGAAAATCGATTGGTACTTGCTTTGCACGACCTCTAGGATCTGCTGTTATAATTTATTAAAATGACTCTGAGGCTCCGAAATGCTCTCTTTAACCAAGCTTAATATGCATGTTCACTTTTTCCGGCCATGGCGCTCACTAAATTGATTCATTTCCAACTTCTCTCCTCGGCTCCAGCTCACCCCGGATCTGGCATTCCCTAGCTTATCGATCGCTTAGACCCTGCGATGATCGATTTCCGAACGCCCATTCCTCTGCTTCTCTCTCTCTCTCTGTGAATAAAGTCAGCACAACCGCTTAGTGATCGATCCAAGTTGACCAGTTTAGACGGCTAATTTGTTTCCCTCGCTTTGCACCCCACCGCCTTCTTGCCCGAGAAAACTCCAAAACCGAATCCTCCTGCGACCTTTCGGGGAAAACTGGCTTTTTCCTGAGCGTAAAAACCTCCTGCTTCCGTTCCACATTTGCGCTCCGTTTATTAAGGAAGGAGCGAGCGAAAAGTGCACTAGGGGGGCGTTTTGTCGATCGCCCGAACCACCCGAAAGAAGTGCTTACGAGCAATACTTTAAAGACCCTGTGTGGAGCTTGGCGACACGAAGTCGGCGAGTCGTGTCTCGAACCGAGTGTATGTACGCACATTTTTATCTCTCGGCTTGTGGCGCGCTTGAGTGAGATATCGATCGTAGTTTATTCACTTTGAGACCTGCTTGTTTTCGGCCATGCGTACTGCTGGACACCAGATTGACGTTTGTGCTGCGTCCGTATTTGGTAAGTGCTTTGTCTCCGGAGGAGAGATTTGTTAGCTTCTGGGGATTGTGAGTGTGTCTTTTGGTTTGGGTCCACTGGAATTGGTGGTCAATGTTGCTTGTGTGATACATTTGCGTGGTTAGATCACAGCCAGGTGTTGCATAATCCGTACCAATACAACGTTCTGTGCTGTATCCGTATCGTGCGCTGTATGGATACAAATACATCACACGGCTAACTGAAGATTTGCAGCAAACAATGCAATATTGGAGCAAATACAACACGCAATGCTGTATTTGTACTAATACAGCGTTGCACCTGCAAATTTTCAGTTAGCCGTACATGTATCACCTGCTGTAACTACACTTTTCAGGACCCTCGACGCCATGTCTCTCTCGAGTGCCCGCTCGTTGGGCGGTTGTTATCCATTGACGGACAAGAATTCCAATATCAGTACCACCACTGCAAAACCGAGATCGCCGAGCGCTGGTGCCACCGAATCGTTTTTCCAACGATTCGTCATGAGAGCTCGACGGAAATCGCATTCGCCCACTCCGTCGGCCTCCGCATTCGCACCACCCCAACGTCCCGGGTTGTTGGCGACGATTTTCGGCGGTGGTGGTGGATCGTCGGCTCAATCGAAAAGTCGTAAAAGCGGAGACGAGGCGAATCATGGGGAGAAGAAGCAGGTGGGTTAGTAACTGGTTCGAAACTAGTTACTCTCTCCTCTCCCCAGGAAGAGAGCAGATATACTGTGCACCCAGAGTTATTCTGTTAGCCGTGCGATAGTGCGCTGGGTGCATTGCGCAGATTCCAGCGTTTCGAACTAGTTGCATGCAAACTCGTGGGAACTTCGTGAAGAATCGCGCAAGGACGATATAAGCTCCAGGTAAATTTGCAGTAAACTAGCTCGAAACGCTGAAAATTGCGCAATGCACGCTGCGCACTATCGCACGGCTTACAGAATAACTTCTTGTGCACGGTATATCTTCAAACCTCCCTCACAACACAGCGTTCAACACTGTCTCCCATGGTGTTACCCTCACTAACTCCAAACATGCGCAACTCAGCGCACACTACACGGCTAACAGAACAACTCCAGTACCTCCTAACGTTCTTCAGGCTCCCCAAACGTCCACCCGCCCACCGCCAGACCGAGCCTCGTCGCAACACCAACTCCCACCGTTGGCCAAATTCTTCAAAGCTAATCAGATTTCGGTCGCTCCAACTGCGTACGAAACGTGCGATGTGTTTTTGGGTTCCGACGAGGATTTACTGAACGAGAGCGATATCGAAATGTCCTATTCGACGTTGAGCACTCACGTAGAAACTCTTCGACGTCACAGTCGCTCGGGCAGTCTTCCGGATCACACGTACGTGCTCACGACCGAAGTCAAAGTTCTCATGGGTCCCGCCAAGATTCATGAGAACTCGACTGCGCTGGACAAACGGAAGAAAGATTCGAATTCGAAAAATGGCGCGAAACGCGAGGAACAAACCGTTGGAAACGGATCAGCCGGCGTTTCGGGTCAAGCATCGCAGTATAAGCCGAATCAAATTCCCAAACCCGAACGAATCTGCACCGATGCGCAACAACCGATTCGATCGCTTCGAATGGACGAGTCCAACTTGTTCGAATCGAATCAAGCGGCCTCCAATCGATTGGTGGAAATCGAGGTACATCGATTGAGCAAAGACCCCAGTTTGGACGCCGTGCAACGAGCGATCGGCGGACAATGGGTTCCGGCGCAGAAACCCGAAAAGTCCGGACTGATCGGGAAGATGGAGTCCGGATTGGGCGATCGAGAATCGAGCGGTCAAAATCCAGCTGGCGCAGTGGAGCGAGAATCCGGAGGAGTTGAACGAGGCGGTCCGAATTTGGATGGAAATGTCCAACCAGGCGGTCCGAATTTGATCAAAGTGCAACAGGACGGCTCATCCGCAACTCGAGAAAACTTACTGGAAGCTTCAGCGACAGCCTCAATCAATCCTCACGTGACCAGTGGCCAGCAGAAGAGTCCATCACCTCAAGGGCTGCTGTCGAGGAAAGCATTCGCCAAGGAAGCCGTGCGCAAAGCCCTCTTGGACCAGCAAAGGATCTCCAAAATTCTCGACGCTGTAGAGCCCGAACCGCCCGCGGATGCATCCAAGGAGCCGACAAATCCGACTCCCGCTGCTCTCAAGAATCCTACTTCTCAACCAGAAGCGTCAGATACGCTGAAAACTGATTCAAAATCCGATCAGAAGACGAGGATCGCAGCATCAGAAGAAGCACAGCAGCAACTAAATGACAACTTGGAAACGGTTTCCAAAGTGGAAGTTCGCAAAACCGAAGAAACTCCCGAGGATCCTTCGTTGAAGATGGAGAAACCTGGGAGTCTACCGCTGAAGAAGATCGCCAAGCCGTCATCGAGTAAGCAGACAGTATCGGAGAGGCCGCCCGCTGATGGAGCTCCTCCTGGAGCGGCTCCAGGAGCTCCTGGAGCACCCAAAACGGAACCATCAACAACCCAAAAGCCACCTCAATTCAACCCTCCTCGGAAACCATCGGAAGCCACTCCGGACGAACCGCAGCCATTGCCACAACCGCCATTGGACATGGTGGAAGAACCCTGTACCGTGAAGTTCGTCCCTCTCCAATACTCACCGACTCACCACCAAGCCACCGCGGAGCCCACACACAAATCGCCCCGCTCCTCGCCGAGGACCAGTCTGACCCTGGTGGACATCGAGGCCATACCCGAACTTCGCGTGCTGCACGATAATTCTCGATCATCGCACGAACAAATCGAACCGAGTTTGGACACCATCACCGAAGACGCACCACCGGATGCGTTCGATCTGTCCGAATCCATGGAAGTCGATATGGGCGGCGAGGATGTGTTCACTATGCCATCAATACCGCAAATAGTGATCGGCGGTTCGCCGGGATTCGATCAACTGGTGGTGATCGATGGAGAAATCGATCGATTGGTGCCAAAACCTCTCAATCCAGCGGGCCACCAGAAGGAACCACAGCCGGAGAAGGCTCGTGGAAAGACAGCGGAGAAGACCCAAGTCACTGCCGCAAAGGAGAAGCCCCCAGTCGCTAAGCCCGCAGCGCCACCTAGCGGGAAAGGCGCTGTTGGTTCAACAGCGCAGAAGGCGGTTGGTAAGCAGCAGACAACATTTGCAACACCAACTGCAGCAAAGACCACAGCACAAAAGTCGCCGACAGCGAGTCCTAAACCCATCATCCAGAAGCCAGCTACTGCTACTACGAAACCCACCACTCAGAAGCCATCGAGTCCGAGGCAACCCGCAACACCCAAAGCTACAGTAAGCCAGCACACTGCTTCGACGCAGAAGCTAGGTATGCAGGCTGTGAAGCCTGTGTCTGCCAACCAAGCAGCTGGCGGTCAAAGTGCATCTGGCAGTAAGAAAGAAACTCAGCAGACAACAACACCCAAAGCTGTCACACAAGCAGCGCACAAAGTGGAGCCTCAGAAGGAGAAGGCAGAACCAGTGAAAACTACAGTCAAAAAGTCAGAGCAAACACAAGGTACGAGTGAGCAAAAAACCTTACTACATAAAGATATGCAGAAAACTCCACCTCAAAAATCCACTACAGTGCAACCCACAGTGAAAACTCTCGTAAAGCCTGCAGTAGTAAAGACTCAAGTCACAAAACCCACACCTAATGCTCCAGTGCACAAAGCAGGACCTTCTGAAAAAGCACAGGCTCCAAAACCTGCAACCGACAAAGCCATCTCATCGAAGCCCGGATCGAGTAAGCTTCCTCAAAAGCCTCCGTCTGCCACTGGCAAGCCGACTGGCACGAAAGTGGTGACATCCGCAGTGAAACCAGAAGCTGCGAAGAAAGTGGGAACAATGGCGGTAAAAAGTCAACCGGTCGAGAAAAGTCAGAAGAAGCAATGATCATATTTCGAGTCGAGAAGCCTATTTATCAGATGCCCACTGTTGTAAAATGGCAATCCTTTTCTTGTTGTGCTAGAAGTAGCAATTTGAAGAATCCTGGTTGGTTGGGAGTTATCTTTCGTTTTGCACTCTTTACCAGGATGCATACGCAATTCTCAGTTTCACGCCGTTTTACCACCAGGAAAGAAGCAATTGCAATATCAACAACTTTACCATCGAACTTATGGCATGTTTTGATTATCGCGTACAGTGCTGCCGCCTGCTTAAAGTACAGTACTGTGTTAGTATAATAAAGTACAGTATACAGCACAGTACATTACAGTAATGTAAAGTACAGTGTAAACAGTGTGAGAACTACTGTATTTCTGACGTACAGAAACATGCTAACTTTAAGATCTTGTATCTCACAAACAAGAAAAATAATCTTCAACGTCCAATATATCGTTTGATAGCTTTATTCGAGATCTACAACTATCGTGTTGAACATTTTTCGATGGTGCATGCATCTGTCAATTGAGTCGACTCAATGTGATATCATAGTGTGACTTTTTCTTTTTATGAAAGGAACAATCTGGCATGAACACTGATTACATCCATAGATGAAAAAATATGACAGACTACAATCAGCGACAAGCTAATTTGGACAAGCCAACTTGTACATTTCGTTTTGCATGTTATGAACATGGCACTTTTAGAGGAAGTTTATGAAAACACATGGAAAAAAGATGAGCCAGATGGAGTGCATCTGCCTGGCTCATGTGAATGTTCCTGAATGTGTTCATTAGTTCTCAATTTAGAAAGTGGCTGCTTTTTTGATGAATTATTCGATGCATATTGTATCACAAAATGTCAGTTCGAATCTTCTTCAGCAGATGCTTTTAGTTTGGAGAAGGGAATCGAATTAGCAATGCTTACAGGTAGCGAGTGCCCTTATCATTAACAGACGTTGACATTTGCATCTGGAGATCGTGTTCAGCTGCAAATGAATGTGATTGAGAAGAAAACCAGTGAGATGGGTTAACTCGTTAGTGGCACATGAAGGAATGCTTTCAATTGCCAAAAACAAAGTACAAAAGGAAGCAGTTGTAGATCGGAAGTACAGCAAAAGGAGCCTAAACAGACGGAATGGCATTGAAATGAATTTGTTGATGAATTGAACGCAGAAGGCGACTGGTGATTGGCAAGCAGCGTTCAATCCATCAACAAATTCATTGCAATGCCATTATGTCTTTTTTAGGCTCCTTTTGCTGTACTTTTTATTTAAGGAATAGCTGCCCCAGCTGCTTCCTTTTGTATTGTGTTCTTGGCAATTGAAAGCATTCCTTCCTCTGCTACTTAACCGGGTAACCCATCGCACTGTTTTTCTTCGCATTCACATTCATTTGCAAGCTGAACACGATCACCAGATGCAAATGTCGACGCCTGTTAAATTCGAATAAGATCACGTGCTCCCTGTAAGCATTGCTAATTATATTCCCTTCTCGCTATCAGGCGCGACGCAAAATCTTTCAGTTAGAACATCAGCTAGAGCAGAATCAAACCGAAATGTTGCGATACAATATCCACCGCACACAAGCAGCCACTTTCAAAATTGCAAACTAATCAACACATTCAGGAACATCAGTGGGCATCTCAGAAGGCGGGTAATCGGCAAGCAGAAAGGCCCACCGCTCAAAACCTATCGGCAGAGAATCAACCCCGTTGCACTACTGCGGCACTGTCATTGTGAGACGACACACTGTGAGACAATAGTGTGACTTTTTCTACTTATGATAAGAGCAATCTCATGAAAACTCTGATTAATCCTTAGTCCAGAATATCCTTTGAAAAATGTGAAACTGCACCAAAGACAGACCAAACTCGACAGTACGTTTGCTGAATCCAGATGACTTCGACTACTTCGTCAGAAGTTTTATGTATTTTTCGATCGGAAAGATAAATGAGATGTCGTGACCTCGAATAAATGTTCCTGAATGTGTTCATTAGTCTGCAAATTGGACACGCGCTATTGCATTCTAGGCCGTGACAGTTCACAAAATTTTGATACAGCTCTTCTTCTACTGAAAACTGGCCTGACAATGAGAAAGAAACGGAATTAGCAATGCTCACAAATTTAGCGACTGTAAATGATGCCGTTTTTTTCGAGGCAGCCTAACTTAGAATTTGCATCTGTTGATAGCACGTCGTTGCTTGTGAATGCATTGCCCTTAATTAAGGCATTTCATTTTAATTCGTGAAGATGATAGGTAAGCTTCGTGAGGCGCGTTAGTACTATCAGGATCGGATGCGCTCCAGAAGTACAGCATAAGGAGCGTTAACATGACAGAACAGCAATAAGGCGCTGACATGCTGTGACTGCACACAAGAAGGCATCAAACGTGTTTGATCGGACACTGAAGGATGAATGATTTACCTGTTGTCAAGCTATCGGTGGAGGATCCACTCTGGATCCAGTATGGATTTGGATTACTGTAACCGCTCTTGCAGAGTAGATCCGCTCTGAATCCTACGATCGGTTTGCGTCTGAGGTGGAAGATTCAATCTTTTTCAATCGATTTTCAATCGACACTCAATCGCAACTCAATCTTATTTGCAGTCGAAATGTGCGACTGAACTTGCTTGTCGCCTGACAGTGACTCGGAACTGTCAAAATAATTAAAGAAAGGTCAAGGGTCACAGCTTGGACCAGTCAAAGGATCATCTTGGAAAAGCGCTTACAGTAATCCTTCCTGGACCACGGATATCCAATATCCTTCGGATGCAAATCCACTCTGGACCTGGTTTTACCCAGAACATTTCACAAATCCACCTTGATTCAAGCGTGTATCCACCGTCGGTAGTTTTTCTGTCCTGTCCATCCCCACCTCTGCTACAAACACAATTTCAAATCACCCGCTCGAATGAGCTCGTCGCGTATGTACCTGCGCATCAGCAACATTTCTTCACCACCCATCTGTGCGCTGTGGCATTATTTACTGTACGTTTTATTTTACGTTTTAAATGCAAAAGCAAAACAAAGAAAGGTTCTCTTGTTCCTTATAAAGATTCGTCAAATTTCTTTTGGCCAATTACATCCACAATTCTTCTTCTCCATCGTGCTATCCGAAATCAAAATAAATTTGAGATGTCCTCCGAGTCCGAAAAACCAACGCTGGATCCACCATTTCTATCTTCGACCATCTCTTCGTCGTTTACCATCGAAAATTCACCACCGCCTTCGCTGACCATCGCCGAGGAACTTTCGAAACCGACCGAGCCATCTACGTCGATCGATATTGAGTCCAGTGCGATCGAGAAACCGAGCGGAATCTCCGCCTTGATTAGTAATACTACGGATAATAATTTTCCTCCGAATTCTACTGTCGATGAGAAAATTTTGACGATTTCCGAAGAAAAAGTGGCGAGCTCAAGCGGAGAGGTTTCCGAAAATCCACGAAATCCGGGAAAAGCTTTTGGAAATACCACGACGCTTGGAACGAAGGAAATCGAAGAGCAAGATCGGAAGCCGAGCGAAGAGAATACGGGAAAGCAAAGGTGAGCTTTTTTGACTTGATCCCCACGGGGTTTAAATCGTCCTTAACACTTTTGAAATCCAACAAAGAACAGTCTGAGAATCGAATTATAATAGGAAAAAGCACGCTGGATTCATTGTGAATTCGGATTACTGTAAGCGCTTTTCCAGTAGGGATCCCTCGCGGATCCTCCGACCCCGATTACTAGCGCCTAGGAAGATATCGTTTCGAATCAAAAGATTACACGATTGTAGGAGAAATTATAAGCAAATCCGAGCAAAAATTCAGAGTCACAAATCCAGTAATAGCAGCAATAAGTAACGCTGAAGACAAGCAGAGCTCATATAGGTACATTCCAAACTATCTTGATTGTAGGTTGATTCGAGTAACGTATGGCAGGTTTCATAGGCTCAAGGTGCAGGGAAGTCGAAGCCTCTTTGATACTTACGGGGAAAATATTCTTGATTTTCTTGTATCATTCCGTGCAATAGCATTGAATTTTTTAGATAAAAACATATGAATTAAATTTTTTACACCAATTTCGCTATCATAGGATTTCTTCGTTTTTCAATGTTTGCGATCGTAGGCCTTCCTATCGGACGAATAACAGAACAGAGACTCATTACCACAAGAGCTGAACTATTTGTCTCCCGTTTTGTAATTTACAATTAATTTTAGTGTGGATTTTCAGTATCCTTTGGAATAGTTTCTAATAAGTCAGTCCCGATTTGGTGCGTCACACTTTCACGAAATACAAAGCAAAGATAGATGCAGTAACTTTAAAAAAAATACTATCTCTTTAAACATGCAATCTGTAAAGTTATTGTATCTCACATACTTTCTATTTTCAAAATCAGAGCTCAACAAACTATGGGATTAGGTTCCCCACGAATAATTAAAGTGACCTTCCACTTCTTCTATTATCATATTATTTCATAACACTCTTTGAGACCTACAGCTTTCGTATTCATCACTTTTTGAGCGCCAACTCCATACTAATCAATACAGTAGAAATTCAAGCGGCTTTTTATGACGAACCATCGTAGATAGAGAAAATGTGTCAACATGAAATTCGTGCATCTCGAGGAGAGCTACAAAATGATATGGGAGAAGTTGAAAATTGCATTTGTCGTTCGTGAGATACGGAGCTTTGAAGTAGGCACTTTTTAAATAGGCATAACAGTAAGATACCCTAACGCGTAAGTGAAATGCAAGAGTGGTGCACAGTTGCTGAAAGAATCCCGTTTTTCACGGATGATCACTGCCCCAGGTCGGCTGATCTGCTTTTCTAAGCAGTTTGCATACTCAGAGTATCTGATTTGTTTTTGTATTGGATTAACAGCCATTGTATCTTGGATATGGCATAGGTTTAGAAAAAGAGAGCGCACTCTCCTGGTGACAGTTTCTCAAAGTGTACTGTACCTAAACGCTCATACATTCGTTTGATGTTTTCCTGATATCAGTCTACCATGCAAGGCATGCTAAACAACAAATGCACCTTGAACAAATTATTCCCGACGTACTGACGAAAACTTTTTTTCAAGCGGCGGCGAAGAGATTTCGAAAGTACAGTAAGTTAAAATTGTGTAATGTTCAAACAGGCGTTTCCGTGACTTGAAGGAAGATTCACCACAACATCTCATGCAAGGGCATTCTAGTTGCAGAAAAATGTTACCATAACACGTAATACGCACAGCATACCGTATTACCTCGATCCGATAGTGACCCCCTCGAAAGTGTCCCCCTCCTGGAGGCCGATTCAGCTTTAGTCCCCCTCGAAAGAGTCTTATTCGGCCTATACTACTTATACGCTGTAGGATAGTCAAAAATTATTGTTGACTGTCTGATCCGTCTTTATCAATGATCAATCCGATAAATGATCACGATCATCAGTGATAAATCAGTGATCAATTTGATCGAAAATCATGGAAAATTTCTTGATTTAATGAGATTTTTTTTTTTTCAATTTTCTTTGACTCTGAGCACATCATAGTTTTAAACCCCCTCGAAAGTCTTCCCTCCTGGGTGGTCGATTGATTTTTTATCTCCCCGAGGACACTTTCGAGTTAACACGGGATTCAAGTTCACTAACAATATCAGCTGGTCACATCCTTTGAGAGATATTAGGAACCTTCGATTTGTGAACTGTCTCTGTGTCTTATCTCTCTTATATGATTGATACACAGGTTGAGGGGTTCGTAAATCGTACTTATCTGAACTACTTATGAAATCAAAAGTGGCGTTTCCGACTGTCTATTAGCTTACTAAAAAACTATGGTTCTTCAATCAGGCCGTTTGACTACCACTTACATCGTCCCTTCTGTCACATGCTAGCTCGCTTATGGATGTCAGATGACTAAGTTGTCGATATGTCAAATGTCAATGATGAGATGTAACTCGGTGTCACATGACAAGATTGTCGACAATCATGGCATGTGACATCACATATCCTTATCGATCCATCACGGCTCACAGTCAGTAGTATATCGCGAGCACCATTCCTTAGGGACTCATTTTCACCTCCAGCTCTTCCTTTCCATGGTACGTTTATAAACTTACCAGGCTCCGTTTCTTTGTGTCCTATTAAAAACAGGCGCAGATCGCTTTCGTATTGGTTCGGGGTTTCGAAACTTTCGACTTGTTTTTTTTTCAAAACCTAGCAAGCATGTGACTTTTGAACTTATGAGCTTATCAAAACTATTTATCGATTTCACTCCAACTCCCTATCGAACTTTCTATCGAATACTTCCTGGTTCTTTGTAAATGAAAGAAAGTGAAGCATTTTGTAAAAAAATACCAAATTCGTGCGTGATCTTGCGCAAGAAAGGCGTGCCAACTTTGAGTTGAGCCTCTGTATCTCTGGAAAGACTCAACTACTTCAACTGACTTCCGATTTCTTATCTACGATTTACAGAGTTCAGCGAGAGCACAACTTTACTCTTGAATGATTTCGTCATTCTCAATTCGCGCAGTAAAATGAATCTGACTTTCGACCAATTTTTTCGGCGAACTGTCGGTGCATTCAAAACGTAGTCAGCAGTAAAGTTGCAGATCTCGTTGAGCTCTTCACGATGGTGTATTGAAAGTTGGAAATCGGTTCATGGATTCTCGTTGTACAGTGCCTCAAAGTTGTTGCCAGTTATATGGCGTTAGATACAGTTCAGTTCAGTTCATTGTTTCATATTTCCAAATGCTATAAGCACACTCAAAGGAAATAGACACGCACATAAATGTAAAGAAAATGAAATCGACAAGAAAATAACACGGAATGAATCCAACCATAAATCACTCAGAGACAAACCCGATCTCGAAATTGGTTGGATTCAGTAACAGTAAGGTGAAACACTAGTGAGACTTTGGTGAACCATGTTTTTAGCAATATTTTGTGTGCTTCATGAAATTAAATTCGAGTTTACTAATCGTAAGCCTCTCATTTCATCAACGAACTGCCAAATTTTCAGTTGCTAGAATTAAATGACATTTTGGCACACTATGCCATTCACTTCTTCCTCATCCTTTCTGCTGTCCGTACAATAATCCTGACAGCACATTTGCTTTGTGCAAAGTCAGACACAAACCCTCGCATCCTTACCGTCCCTTGATGCAATGAATACTTATTTTAGCCTGTGGTTTTGACATTTTGGATGCTCGCAAAATCGTTCTGTCTTTTGACTCCTATTTGAAGTAATCCACTTCTCCTTTTAACCATATTCTTATCACTGTCAAATTTCTTTTACTGAATCCAATGAGCAAATTTTATGACCAGTACACTAAACTATACACTTACTTTGATATGCAGTCTTGCAATTCAGTCAGTTGTCTGCTACTGGCGGGAGCGAACTCGCGCGGAATGATGGCAAACACAGTATACTGGATCGCGTTGAAAGATCTGTACCTTCTGAGGATGTGAGCTAACATAAAATCCTCCTCATAACCAAATAACTAATATGATAAAACATTTTCAAATTTTTCAAAATTCAAATCAATTTTATGCGATCTAAATATTTCTTACCAATTTTGTGATTGCTGCAGATATTGAGTGAGGATTCCTGTGACTGCTGATGAGTTTAGGAAGTTCCTTTAGGTTCACGCAGTTTCTTCATTGTTACTTAAAGCTTTAAGGGGTCTCCAATCTGTTTTCGATAATCGTCACTCTCTCCACGGAGTCTCCTCATTAGAAAAAGCTACTAGTTGCACAGAGCATGATTTCCAATGTACAATATGACACTATGAAAGAAGACACGAGGTGGCTCAGTGGTATTACTTCGGGGAATCGAGCTGCGAAGAACGGGGGTTCGAATCCGGGTCTCCGCAGGTTTTTGCGCCGGAACTCTAGCTAGCTTAGGTCTTGTGGTTCATGGCCATTTCTTAATTGTGTCCTTAGATGTACTGTATCCGTTTTCGATAATGACTTATTTCGCACATTTATGACTTGCACAGAAGTTAGCTCAGTCAATATTTTTCTTTGCGTCGGCGTTTGCTTATTAGCAATTCGTCAAAGTGCATTCACCAAATAGTCCAAAATCGATTTAGTCCTCACTGCGCTCATCTGTTACTACTGTACTGACAATGTGATATACAGTAAATGTTCAGGGCGACAATATCTAAAGGACAAGATGGCTCAGCGGTATTACTTTTGTGCATCAACTTGGTGGGTTAGGGGTTCAAGTCCGGGTCTCCGCAGTTTCTTGCCGGTGTTTTTGCACAAGATTGATTGCGAACCATGCATGCATATCAGTTTCTCTTGTCTAACCCATGTTCCTATGGGAGCCTTCGGTTGAGCAGCGTTAGGACGTTAGGTGCACACAGTACAGTGCCGGAACAACCCATTCGGAGGGATAGGAAACGCTTGGGCTTCTTGACTAATATAGCTTCTAATAATATTGGTCTCAGACACTCGTACAACTGAAGATCGCGAGAGAATTGACTGACATTATCAAACGGTTGAATAAAATATCCATTTGTCACTCTTTACCACCCGTCGTATTGGATTGTATGTATCTTGTTCACTCGTACAGAGCTGCCAGGCGCCTCAGTAGGGCTGGGTTCTCTTGTCTCCTACTCACATCGATCGATGTGACTTCTGGGCATTTTATAAATGTCTGAATCGCACTGGCTCTTGCTCCAGATGCAATGTCCACTCGTGTTAAATAATCTGTTTCTTTTCTAGTCCCGCCCGTCCATCGTCGAATCAATCGCCAAACAACGACGACGATGATCCCGCTCCGTTATTGATCGATTCTCGCGGCAACAGTCCGACCAATACGGATCAACGAACTATCGGAGGAACAACAACATCGACAACAACAGCAGCATCTCAGCCAGTTTCGGTCATCACCACTCGACCATCGGAGCCGTCGTCGAACGCAGCAGTCCCACCAGCAACGTCCGTATCTCCGCCGCCTCCGATCCAACAACAGCCGCCGCCGCCCGCCGTCCAACCGCTGGCGCCCGTTCATCGACCGCTAAGCGGAAGCGTCGGGAGCCAAAGTTCGACCAAGTCCAGCGCCTCGATCAATCACAACGTACGGACACCATCGACGTCGGCCAACAGTAGCCAACGGGCGTCGCCGATCCAAACGTCGACCAGACACCCGCCAGTGCCGGCACCCGCACCGCCGCCGCCGACCTCGGCGGCCTACTTCCAAGGCCTCCATCATCCGGGCGTACCAACCTCGACCATGCATCCGCCGAGCTTCCCGATGGCCCATCCGCCGCCTCCGTTGACGTCGGCCGGCGGTGGAATCGTCCTACCCGGCTCCTTTCATCAACAGCATTACGGATTATTGACCACGGCCTCACCGTTCGGACACGGTGCGGGGCAGACCATAATTCTCAACCAATTCGGACAACCAGTCGGAGTCGTGTCACCATCGCCCGCTGCCTCCTCCGTGCATAGTTCGTCGCCCACCGGCGGCATCCCGTCGAGTCAAAGCGGCCTCGGCCACTTCCCCATTCCGTCCAGTATGCACGGCCAAACGTCGTCGATGGCCAACAATCGATCGCAACCGTTGATCATGGCTTATCGACAACCAGGCAGCAATATTCAACAACAACAACAATCGGCCGCCAATCACCAATCGATGGCTTCCTCGATCCATTCGTCCATGGCCAACGGTGCGGCGTCTGCCGCGTCTTCATCGTCGGCTGCAGCGGCAGTGGCCGCCAATACGGCTGCAGCAGCGGCCATAGCGGCGGCCGGTATGCACAGTATGCCCATGTTCCCCAATCCGTTCAATCCGTTCGGCGCCTGCAATTCGCAGCCGATCTTCCTACCCAGCGGACAAATGGTCGTTCGAACGCCACAGGGGCAATTGATCGGATTTCAGGTAAGTGTCCAGTACTTCTTACTGTTTGAGAATAAGGTCACGGGAATATCTTTCATCGAGAAAGTTGTACATTTCAAAGCACTTTGAAACTAGGGATACCAAGTGACACGTTTGCAATGTGCATGTTCGTGCTGGGTTCTTGATTTACCAGGCAATGCCTATCACATACGTGTACAAATGCAGAGCAGAAGTGTATCAGCACAGTCCAGAGCATCATTGCAGTGCAGCAGTGCAATGCAGTGCAGCGCAACAATGCAATGTAGTGGATTGCATCAGTGCAGTGCAGTGCAGTGCAGTGCAGTGCAGTAGTGTAGCGCAACGCATCAGCGCAGCGCAGTGTATTGCATCAGTGTGGTGCAACGCCGTACAGTAGTGCAATGCAATGCAGTGCAGAACTGGAAAACTTCACAATGCAGTACAGTGGTTGCAATGCAGTGTAGAAATGCAATGCAATGTGCAGGAGTGTAGGAGTGTAGCAGCGCAGTAGCGCAGTACGAGGCAGCAGTGCATAGTAGCAATGCAGGGCAGTAGAACACGGTAGTGCAGTACAATGCATCAGCACAGTGCAGAGCAGTCGATTGCAACAGTGCGGTGAAGTGCAGCACAGTACAGTAGTGTAGTGCAGAACAATACAGCACAATAGTGCAGTGCAGTGTAGAAGTGCAATGCATTGTGCGAGTGTAGCAACGCAGTAGTGCAGCAGTGCATTTCAGCACTGCGCGACAGATCATTAGTGCACTAGAATAGTGCAAAACAGTGGAGTACAGTAGTGTACTTCCAGTGCAGTGAGTCAGCACAGTACAGGGGGTCAGTGCAGTGCAGTGCAATGCGAAGGATCTATGCATCAGTGCATCAATCGAGTGTATTGCATCAGCGCTGTGGCGCAGTACAATGCATCTGTGCTGAGCGGAGCAACTGTGCAGCGCATCATTGTAGAGGATCACTGCTGTGCATTATCACAGTGCAATCCAGAGTATCAGTGTAGTGCATCAGTGCGGCAGGCATTGCAGTGCGTCAGTGCAATGCAGTGCAGTACAGCACAGCAGTGCATCAGTGCAGTGCAGTGGAAGAATGAAATGCAATGCAGTGAATGAATGCAGTGCAGTGCAGTGCAGAGTATCATTGCATCACTGGAGTGCCGTGCATCAGCGCTTTGGTGCAGTACAACGCAGCAGTGCACTGCACTGCAGATCCTCAATGCAATGCATCCTTGCGGTGCATCAATGCTGTGCATTACCACAGTGCAATCCAGATTATCAGTGAAGTGCGGAGCATCGAACTAGGCACCTTCATTTCCAGGTGCCACCCATGGCCTCGCATCATCAAATCTCGATCCCGTCGCAAATCTCCATGGATCACCAACTCCAACAGCAATCGCACCACCACCATTCCGTCCCGTTGGCACCGTCCCATCCAGTGACCAAATATCCCCAAGTACTGCCCAAGCCACCGCCCAACCTCGGCGGCGCCTCCTCCTCCGTCGCACAGTCGATGATCAACGCTTCCGCCGGTCCTCCGCCGCAGCAGTACACGGCGATCGGGCCATTCTCGATGCCTCCACCATCGATGCCGCCGCCGCCCGTCCAACCGCCAATGATCGCCGCGAAAGCGCCGAGTAAGAACGTGCCGATCTTGCCCACACCGCCGATGGCTATGATCGGTCAAGATCCCGCGGATCCCTCCGCGCGAATGAACGCTCCAGTTCCACCATCACTACAACCCGTGGACGCCGGGCCACTGGTGGACGTGGTCGGCTTGGGACCGAGTGCCAAGGACACCGCCAGGAAACCGAAGGGCGTCAATCAGTCGACCACGCCACTCATGGGAAACGGCGGTGGGAAAGCGCCGAAATCGAAACGCAAGGATCAAGGAAAGAGAGATGGGGCGAATAAGTTGGGCGGCAAAATGAAAGACGTCTGCGTGATCGACGATGATCCAGGACCGTTGCGAGTGTTCTCCAACGAGCACAGTCAACAAGTGGCCATCGAGATTCACGAAATGTTCGAACGTGCATGGGCTCAGGAGAAGGCCGGTGTTGGACCGCCGCAGGTGAGGGCGATGGCTTCCGAGTGTCAGAATGTAGTAGAGGATCCAACCTGGTTGCATCGTGGATCGTGGTTACTGTAACCGCTTTTGCATTGTGGACTTGGGTTATTGTAATGGCTCTATCCGCGGAGTGAACCCAGAAAGCGGTTACAGTGATCCAAATGCACTGTGAAAAGCGATTACAGTAATCCTGATCCAGCCTGGGCCCTGTTAAAGTTGGGTTGAGCTACAGTAAGAGGATACATCCTGGGATAGGCGGCTACAGTAATCCTAATCCTGGATCCAGGTTAAGCTGATGTCAGAGGATTCGCACTGGAAGCGGTTACAGTAATCCGAATCCATCCTCGATACAGATGAAACCAGGTCCAGCATGTACTGTGATCCGAGAAGCCAGCAGATCCTGGAAAAGCGGTTACAGTAATCCAACTCACCAAACCCTCCTTGCAACTTTCACAGATTCTGACGCACATCATCGACGGCTATGTGATCCAAGAATCGATGGATCCATTCCCCATCTCGCCTCATCCATTCGACGACTTCAACATCTCCTCGGTGGTGATGACGACCGATTCCTTGTCCGAATGGTCGGCACCACCCAAATTGTCGCCAGCTTGCGGCGATGATCGATCGAGTGCATCGGGCGAGGAGAATCACAACGTGGCGGCCAATGGTACGCCTTGCGCCAATTGCGAATTCCCAATGAAGAAGACTTACGCCAAAGCGCCCGCGTATTGTTCCAAATTCTGTTTTAAAAGTGAGCGGCCATCAGCACTTTCAGTACATCGAACGATAAAGCGGTCATAGTGTGCAATTGACAAGAGCTTACACTGTATATACTGATAGATGCATGGAGTGTGCAACAAACTGATAAGTGCTGCAAAGCGCTTACAGTATGCAACGGATAAGCACTTACAGTATGCAGTATGCAACGGATAAGCGCTTACAGTATGCAACGG
>JAQGCW010000026.1:0-22724 GCA_034700065.1 Mesodorylaimus bastiani | reverse complement strand
GCGCCAACGGTGCCGCCGACGATTGGGGCGAAATTCGACGACGATTTGCCATTGTCGTCGGTTTGTTTCCACCCTAAAGCAGCAAAGAATCTCACGTCAGCAAAAACGTTGAAATTCATATTTACCCGGTTTTTCGGTGATCGATAGTGCGAATAGGAACAAATCTACAATCAACTTCCACATCTTCTGAGGTACGTGATGGACATGCTTCACAGTTTTCGCCGAACATTGCTTTGTTTTGTTCATCCTAGTTTGTAAACAACCAAAACACCGTGGGAAATTTCGAAATCCGATTCCGAAAATATTTAACCGCTAAATATTTGTCGAAATCGGATTTCGAAATTTCCCACGGTGTTTTGGCGGTTGGCAAACTAGGATGAACGAAAGAAAGCAATGTTCATCGAAAGCCATTCGATTTTTGTTGCGGTGTCCCAGTTATTATGAATACAAAATTTCACAGCATTTGAGCTTTTGATAAGGTATGTAGAGACCTAGTCAACTGACTGACGTGAGTTTTCGGCGCCAGTTTCGGAACACCCGACATAATCAAATGACAGTGTAATCAGGGCAAAAGCATTTTCCTAGACCGACTCGCATTCGACTCGACTCAAAATGGCACATTCACTGCAAGTTCCTTCGATCATGCACAGTGCTGCTCATCACACATCAGCCGCTCCCTTCGAGCGAAGAAACCTGCCCAACCGTAGACAGCCGAATACTACTATCATACTCCAAATTCATTTGTCTTCACCTCCCTCTGACGGCTCGAAGGAAAAAAGTATAAAGCGAGCATTCTACACTCGGATGAGTTTTCCTTCGCTAAACTGGACCAGAACGAGGCCGAATGAGAAGTACAGTGTTGAAGGAAGGCAACTGAGAAGAGAGGAAAGCAGTTGTTAGGGACATTCGCTATAATCATGTTGTTGACGGTGGTCGTCTTACTTTGCGTTTTGCCTTATGGTAAGTTGAAAGAAAGACTGATTTCAAGTTATAATTCTGAAGATTCCAGAAGGGATCGTCTCATCGTTTAGGCTTCTTCATTCCAGAAGTCGTCGGGGCTGATCAATCGCCATCGGCCGCAGATTCTCCACAAAGTAAGAAAGAGACCGAAAGCGCCACGAAGCTCCATTCGACTCAGTGTAATCGATTTCTTTTTCTCCTTTCAGTCGTAAAAACGTACGTGGTTTGCGTGAAAGGAACCAATGAAAAACCCGAATCCACCTACCTGACCACCGATCAAGGTCAATCGGTGCAGGCGGAAGGTCGGTGGGTGGAGTACCCGTGTGAGTCGACCATCATCACCGCATTCACCCAGACGAAAGCGCAATACGACGATTTGAATGCGAAATGCAAAGCCAAAGGATTCGAACATGCTCAACCGGGCGACGATTCGTATCCGTCCACCTACCCGTTCGCCGTCGATGGTATGTTCACCGAATATTATCGCCATCGCACCGCGTTCTCCTTCAATCACAGTCCACCCACGCCGATCGATCGATGCACGGGCACTGGCACTGGCACGGGCACGGGCAATGCGGTGGGAGGAAAGAGGGCGGTGTGATCCGTGAGGCGCGTGGAGGATGATCACTTTTCGGGGTAGGGGCGTTTATCGTTAGGCTTCCATGTTAGCACTTCGCTTTTTGCGTTTGGCACATATCGCTTCTGTCGTATCATTAGTGCATCGTCAGATAAATCCGACTAAATCGCGCGACCTTGATGCACGTTCAGATCATGCTTGAAACTGAGCATTACACAGCCGCCGCTCCCTTAGAACGAAGAAACCTGTCTTTGAGATTGCTCTACGATCATATTTCAAATCCGTCTTTCTCGTCACCTCCTTTGGAGACTTCGAGCGAAGAAAGCAAAATGGCGAACAGTGGATACGCAAATGAGTATTCTTTCGTTAAACTGGGATAAAATGAGGTCGAAAAATAAGTATGAAAGAATTCAAACGGGGAGTAATGGAAGGCAGTTTGTCAGATACAATACCAGTTACTAATCAAGTCGTGTGGCGGTTGTCTTTAGATTTCGCCTTGTGGCAAATAGCAATATAGGCATCCAGTCGAAAATGAGAATCTAGGTGGAACGGTTCACCGTAAAGAATTCTCCTCAGGAATCGGAGCAACCAGTTTCGTCGGCCAATAGAGGCTTTGATTGCACGTGTAAATCAAAGGCGTTGCTTCATATTTTTAAAACACATGCTAACACAACTAATGATCACCACCATTCTCAAATGGTGGTGATCATTAGTGTCCGTGGAAAAAGTTTTAAAAAACTCAGGCCAGCTCCCCTGCGCCACATGAAACACCATCGGCCGAGGCTTTTTGGTTTGCTGGAAGTCTTCCACATGGTTGGAAACGGTTTCCTCATGAGCGGTTTCTTGCTGCTTGAGCTCTGCCTTCGCACGGATAACTGGCTGCCCTGTAAGAACCTTAGCTGTGATACAGGACGCATTTTGTGGCAGTCATAATTGCTTATCGTATCTGGATGCCTTTTGTGTCTGACAAGCTTTGTGTTAATGTACTCCTTTGCAAATCTGTTGGGATATACTGCAAAACCGTATGATTGATCTTGTTGCACTTTTCTCTGAGAGTAGTCGAAGCTAAACTGTACGATTTGGAGACTGGGACACACTCTTGTTGACAATCTGTTTCTGTGTATTTGGTGATTCGGAGGGAAAGCTCGTCGTTGTTCTCAAAAGCTCGCTTATTCTGCTGTCAGTTCAAACATCATGGTTTCATCCGACGGTGAAAAGTAAACCTAGAACTTCGTGTACGTATTGGCGCAGCATAATAGATCGCCATGCGTCAGTGCGGCCAAAATCTGTGCGAACTGGTACTAGTTAGAGGCAGATGCGCTGGATAGTAACAGTGTTTCCTCGTGGTAGCTTTGGATCTCTGTTACCGTCTAAACCTCGTTTATAAGAGTTCTCCTAGGAGTCAAGAAGTCAATCGAAGTTTCATAGGCCCCAGGGTTATAAATGAGGTTACCCGGTAACAGAGATCCAAAGCTTAACCAAGAGGAAGCACAGTTACTCTCAGCGCACGTGCATCTCCCCGGTGCCAGTTTGCACGGAAGGCCCCACTGACTGTCTATTATGCTTATCCCACATGCACATGGAGTTTGAGTCTATAATTTACACCGTTGGATGACACCTCGATGTTTGAAATCACAACATGTGCAGGTTAGGAAACCGTCGTCTGGATTGTGCGATATAGTTTGCTAACGTCTCATTCTCCCATGTTGATTCGCTGTAGTGCTGGGGTGAACGTTAAATGTCCAGTGACTGTTGACAAATCATGATTTGGAAGAACTTCGTTACTGCCTGTCCATTGACAAGCGCCTGTACACGCGTGAAGGAGCAGAAGCTTTCACGAAGCGACCCATAGTTGGACACACAAAAAAGTTGACCCCCTGTTTTTATGTATAGAATCGATAGATCCCATCCAGGAGGTGGTAAAACCGGTATCCGTTTGGTCTGGAACTCGTTCGTTCTTTTTTGAAAAAATAATACGTACTTTTGTCAGAATGCGATTTTTTCCCCAAAGCATGCTTGGGCGATAATGTCGATAACTCCCGATCCAGAACATCTACTGAGGTCTGATATAGCTCATTCGACGCAGACTTAAATAAGGAGTCTAACAACGGTTTTTAATCAAACCTAACTTTACCCGTTTTGGAGAAAAAGCGCGCGAAACTCAAAGTTTTAAAATTCTTTCTGATGGGACGTACTAAACTAAAATTCTCAGCTTCTATACTAAGCACCAACCAAAGGATTTCGCGACTGATATTGGTAGGGGACTAGTCTAAGAAGCTCTGGTAAAAATTCCGGATTTTAAAAGAAAGCTGTTTTTTAGAAAATGATTTTTGAAGTTCAAATTGAGCCTTTATTGCGCGATTTCCTTGGGCGATAATGATCATTCCTCCCGATCTAAACGCGCTGCTGACCTCTGCTGCTGCTCCCTCGACGCAGAATTGAATAATGAATCGAATGACGGTTTTCAATTTAACCTAACTTTACCCACTTTACTCAAAAACGGGCAAATTAGGTTTGTTTGAAAACCGCTGCTAGATTCCTTATTCAATTCTGCGTCGAATGAGCTATATACGACCTCAGCAGATGTTTTGGATCGGGAGTTATCGACATTATCGCCCAAGCATGTTTTGTGAAAACAAGCGCATTCTGACAAAAGCACATATTATGTTTTCAAAAATGAACGATCGAGTTCCAGACCGATCGGATACCGGTTTTACCACCTCCTGGATGGGATCTATCGATTCCATAAGCGCGATTCGGTCGATTCTCTCAGAAACCATGTCCTAAATGCTATAATAGGATGTCACAGTGATAATTGATCGACTCGTACTTGTAACTGAGTTCGTGATTCCCCAAACGTCTCAATTACATGTCACTTTGACCTTTTTCGCACCGCTTCGCTCCTGGTTCAACGTCTTGTCTTTGCCTCCGTCCATCGTCACAACGAGTCAGCCACAGTGGTAGGACTCCTCGACATTTCAGACTCCGTCGGTATTCGAATCTTACGTCAATAGTCTTTAGCAGTTGTACACGACGAAACGGAAGGATTTCTCGAATTCCAGGCGCGGAAATCGTTGTTCGAAAAGTGGCGGCGTCCAATTGCGTCAATGCATCTTCTTTCGGCTATGCGTACGTGCGTAACGGAAGTCGCCGTCGACCCTGCCTGTCTCCGCTTTTCAAAAAGACAATCTCGACGAGGAGACTCGACTCGAAAGCTCGCGAATTGGGGAGGATTTTCGGTTAGTTTTCCCAAAGAGTCTTGCTTAGGAAACAAACTTCACTCCTCCGCGATCACTTGCGTCATTCGGCGCGCTTTTCGAAAGGCGTAGGTACTCGTGTGGAGCACGTGATCACCGCGGACTCGAAGAAAGGGGGGCGGCAGATTCATATCGACGCATTTCGCGAAAATTGGTTGCATTTTCGCAGGAAATCACTCATTTCCTTTTCGCGCGCCACTTACCTACGTACGTCAAGGAAGATTCGGAAAAAGTCCTCGAAACCGAACACAAACAGGTTTGCACTAAGAAAATACGGCAAAGTGACGTTAGGAAAACTGAAAGGACAAGACTTCTCCTCTCCAGACTTTGACGTAATTCCTCTCGGAGTGAATTCAAGAATGAACTTGTCGAGTGGGTTTCCGTCGAAAGAGGAATTGATTGCTCGTGTTCTTGGTGCGGAATTTTTCGGAAGTTTTTGACGTAGTTAGAATATTCTAATTTTGGAAGATGTTTAATCAAAAACTAACAGAGTGCGAGCGCGTGCGCGAAATTCTTGTTGTCTTTGAGAGTTCGCTTTGGTCTGTTTGCAGGAGAGTGTGGTGTGCTTACAATTAGCTAGAACGTATTGAGCCCAGCAGTTTTTGTTTTACTGTATTGATGGTCCTAGCCCCGCAAAAGCTCGACTATATTTTTAACCTATCCATAGAATTTCGATCGATCTGTTTCGTTCGGTATAAATCACCAACCCCCACTCTCACTCTGCGGCTGACTTTAGCTCTCCTCAGATGCGTGAGAACGATATTTCACTCTAGAATAAAAATGAGAAACAAATGCGCGCTGGTTCAAAGTTAGATTTTCAATCCGATTTTTAAAGCTAAATTGAGACACTACTTTTTTGCTTTGCGCTTAGAAAAAGCCGTTGATGAAATGAGTTCGACGAAGACTTTCTTCGCTGCGTGGGAGGGACTTCGGAATTTGGACAATTCAAAATTCATTGTTGGCAATTTTACTTCGTCGTTGGAATGCGAGAAATTACAAACTCGAGATTCTCAGGAATTTTAAAAGCGCGCCTTCGGGGTTCGGATAAGAGTCAGCTGCTCCTGGTGATGAGGTAATAGCAATCGGTCGAGTGGATTGGTCAATTCGTACCCCACTCACAAATAATAAGAGCGATAATTCAAACTTTTTTGATTCCCACTTGGTTGTGGACCGCATTTGCACTTCAATGGACGAAAGGACACGCACACGCGTGAAACAGGCAACTGACTGGCGCCTGTTCTGTCCGGTTCCCCAAATCTCCTCAACTTCTATATGCTCTGCGTTCTTCATCCTAGTCGGAAATATTTGGGCGGGGTGTCGACGAATAGGACGAGAGAAGGCCTCCTACACTCCTCTCTCGACGGATATGCTCGGCGTCTGAATATTCAGTGCATTACGCGCGCACTGGTGAGAACTGGTTCGGAGATGGGTTCTGTTAAACTTTGTGCTCCACTGCTGGCTGCCAACCGCCGTTTGTTGCCGCTGTTGCTTCGCTGTTCTTCTTCGTCTTCATCTTCGCAGCTTCTGCTTCTGGTCGTTCGTCTGGTCCTCGACGAAGAATGTTGGCTTTACTAGAAGCACATATGTACGCGTACCTATTAGCCAGACCTCATCTATCGACCGATTTTCTCTTGAACGTGTTGAACAAAACGCGAGAAAACTAGCTAATTTGAACCCATCAATTAATTCATTTTGTGTGCTTTCCAGGATCTTCTCTCCAAAATTTGAATTCATTCGTTGCTTATAATCGAGTGTGTACATGAAGAAACGGCCGTGAGAAGATACCCGAGCTATTTTGTATTCGAACACCAGTGCCTTATTACGATTATCCGAAAGAACCAAAGGGAAACGGTGCTATCCTATTTGGGGGTGCTTCACTCGGGCTGTGAATGATTATTTTCTACTTACACTCCTAATATTGTGCCTTGGTGCGGGAATTTTTATACGAATTTCGAAATTATGGGATCGCTTCGACAAATGTATTGGCACCAACGTAAGTGAATGTGTTTTTTTGAGTAGTCATGAAACAGCGTGCATAGGAGAGAAATCGATGTATAACAGGGCCTTACAAAGTGGAGAGAACCGGTTTAGGTTTATGTTAACTGTTCTGTGACGTTTCATCTGTATTTCCCAAAAGGGCCGTGTTGGGGAATTGCCTAAATATAGGTCTGTTGTTTTACGATGAATGTTTACTGGCGCAAAATTGCATAAGTTATGATATAGATCAGGACTATAAGCGTTCCGATTCATTCATGTGTTTGATATGATCGCAAGGAATCACGTGAACTGAGGCCTGGCCTCAGTTCACGTGATTCCTTGGCTTGAGGTACAGGCGCCAGATATCCTCGTAATACATAGCCTTAGCACCACTTGCATCAATCAGGCATTTTCAGGCATGGAGCAACGCGAATTGACCACAGCGGCCAAAGTGATCCAAAACGCTTATCGATTGTACAGAAGGAACGCTCAGACGAGGCAAAGGCAACTCGAATTGGAACGCAAGGCGGCTGTTGTCATTCAAACGTATTACAGGAGATATAAACAGGTACGTGCTTTTGGTTTTGGCCTAATTTGGGTCTGTTGTTTGCTTATTGGATTGAGATTGAGTCAAATTTGTTGTTATGGGGGTGGTTTTGAGACTGCATTTTTGATAAAGCAAATATTTAGGACCAAGGCTAATTGTATAGGGACTATCGAGATAAACAATTCAGTTCCACAGTTTTAAAAACAAGCATGCAGGCAGCCCGGTAAATACCATCTTTCTGTTAGCCCTCGACATATTTTGAGACCACCCCTGAGCTTCCGACCGGCTTCCAACCGTGCACCAGAAGTCAAAATATTTACTTTGAACTGTTTTGACTCATCCCTTTCTTTCTAAAAGCTTGTGTGCAAACTGAGGGGAGCTCACTGTCTCATTCGCTCTTGCGGGTTAATCCACGCCCACCTTGGGAACCGCATGAATGAGCAATGTTCATAGAACTCCGAGGTATCAGCTAACAAAACCACAGTCTTAAAAAAGTATCGGGCTAGGAACTTGTGCAAAGCTGATGCGCGAAGGGAGACCTGTTTGGTGAGATTCAAAATTTATGTAGCCATTCGAATATACACGCGAAGGATCTAGTGAATGCGATTGGTCAATGCTGATGGTGCTTGGAACAGAACTCCGGTCAGTTCTGTTCTGAATGTTCTAAACACCATCAACATTGTCCAACAAATCACATTTTACCATCCGCAAATCAAACTCGACACATGGAAATTAGGCCTAACGGTGTAAAGCAGTTATGTCAAATAGCAAATAAAAACATCTAACTTGCAGGGCCCCAATCTCAAGGGAGACTTGACAGGTCGCAAAGCTGGAATTCGTACCTTTGATAGCGCAGTCTGGACACCAGTTTATTCATGTGATAAACTAATCCAAAGATGGAACGCTAATAACTATCAATAGCAGACACCGGCAATCAATAGTAGATGTACTGCAAGATCTCGCAGTGCTCGAACAACATGCAGGCGCTGGCAGGAAGGAACCATGATTTCCAGATCAAACACTGACCTGTATTTAAAAATACAATCACGAAAGGTCAATCTCGTTTCATAAGATACAATTCGTTGAAGTAAGCTTTGTCAGTGTAAGATTATTTTCGCCATTTTCGAACCAGTTTCGCACCAACTTATGCATCACTATGCACGCATAGAAGGCACAATGAAACATCAGAACACCCTATTTTACAAGATAGGTCCTTTGAACCGAAGAGTTTCTGATGAGCTGAAACATTCCTTGATGTTGCGATATTTCTTTCGTTTCATTTTAAACCTCAGCACTCAATACTCTTTTACTTATACTCATCTGTTCTTTTTTCAGTATTGCTACTCCAAAAAGCTTCATCGAGCGGCGGCTCTTATACAAAGACAATTCCGGCTTTATAAATCGGCGAAGAGAAAGTTGGAGGACCATTTGTCTCAGGAACGTGAACTCGACGCGTCCAGTGGCATCCATGCGGCTGCCGATCAACAACCGTTGATCGAAGCCTTCACCGAATATTTGCAAAATGCGATCAAAGGCAATTGTTCAGAGGCGATGGGTGACGGCCGTGGAAATGGCAGGAAACTGGACGGTTTGAATTTGAATTCGAGCAACGAGGAGGACACGATGGGGCATTGCTCATTTTCGACCGGAGCAGAATTTTGCGAGGCAAAGCGACAACAGGCTGCACTGAGGATTCAGCAAGCGTTCAGGTAAGTTGCGAAGAGGCGCTTCCGATGCACCTTTTTGGAGAAGATCCATCACTTTTTGAGAGTGTCATCTAAGTGACACTCTCAATCTTTAGGGGTCATCGGAAGCGCTTAGCAGCGGCTGCCGGACGCGCGAGAAAGCATAGAAGATGCTCGACAAGCAGGTACGAAGATCTCATTCGAAAAAACAGGAGCCTAGTTTGAATCCAATGCCTCCATTTTCAGCCTTGTCTCGAACTCCGAAAGATTATCGCCGAATCATTTGATGGATGTACAGTAAATATAAAACTGATGGTTCGTTATATTTCTCTGCAGTTTACAGTCTATGAGTGGTTGGTGCTTGTGAAAAGATGCTTGAGTAGCTATGACATGTGACCTATATTTAAAAAAAAGAAGTATGAATACGTTAAGGGGCTCAAAATGGAAAGTGACTTTGAAAAATGGCTCGTTATCACTGGTGCTGCGTTGATCAGGAATAAAGATACTACCAGTAAACATTTGAAAGAAGGATCTCGTATTCTTGTGAAAGCCGCCATGTCTGTTGAAGCTGCTTACAGACCCCCATAGAGTAAAGGGCAAGCATCTTCTAACGAAGTAGCGACACAATGTGTGCAGGGAAATGAAATGAAATTTTGCGCACCGTTTAAATTATTGCGCATAACAGATTTTGTAAATGTTGGATGATGTTCCTCCTCATCATGCCCCAATGGGACATTTTGTGAACACAGCTTCGCAGTCAACTTCACGCCTTCGAACGAGAGTCGCGTCGCGTGCTACTTTTTTCTTTCGGATTCCAACTTTCCTATTTTTAAACAGCTCTATTATGCGAATTAACAAAAGCCCACCTCAGAATCGAGATAGATATATTAATCCTCTCGCCCACGATGCACGAATGTGGCGGTATAGAATAGGCAGGTGAAGACATTCAGCTTCGCCCTTTCCGCCCATCCCAATCTTTTAGCGTGCTTTGATCGGCTCGCGATTCCTTCGATGATGGTAAGACCATTGCGTGAGAGATAGGACGAATCCATGTATCGTTGCTCCTTTAGAAAAACGAGCGCCACTTCAAACCTACGGCAAAACGAAACGTTTCTGTAAAAGTTCACAGACCCCACTGTCAAAAGACCACTGTCAAATTCGGTATTACCAAAGGTCCGTTTCAGGGTGCCGCCCTGCGCCGCCCCTCGCTAATTTACACTCTACGCGCCCTCTCGTAAATTGTAATTCTAATTTATAAGGTGTGTAAAATGAGTTAGAAGTCAGCATGATGCAACATAATTTCACACGTAATTAGAAAATGCATTTGTATTACAATTTACAAGTCGTGCTGGACCCCAGTATGCATTAATATATACGAAATTTAAAATATGCCTAGGTGCGCTGAGATTGTGAGGGAAGACACAACTAAAAAAACATCGCATAGAGGAACAGACTGATTTGTTGAGAGTTTGGAGGAGTCATGTTCTTCAAAACCTACTTTTTTCGTTCGTTCTTCAAACGTTCTGCAAAACTACTATTTTCCAGGAACACATAACATTCAGCTGACACGTTTCGCCTGCTTTTGGGGCTTATGACTTCTTTTCACTGGACGGTTTTACCTAGTTTGCTCACCACGACGAGCAACTCATGAAACCCAACTCTGCTCCATATCCATGCCGATCTCAGTGCTGATAGATTTTCGGGTGCGTTTTCAGGTGGATTTAAGTTTGTAATCAGGGCATTTCGCTAGGAGCGGATGCTGTTCTTGTCACTGCGAGCTACCTACAAACACAAGCGGCAAATGCGGTGATCTCTGTGACAGATACCTTCAGGCTCACTGATACCATAAGTTTTGACGGGATTCGGTCGGATTAGCCTACCTGAGCGCAATTTAACTTACCAGCTACAAGCTTTAAATAATCTCTTTTGAGAGCCATCAAGCTTTTGCTTTTAGCTTGCGATTGCTTCGACATTTAGCTTTGCCCTTTTATCGCCCTTCTAAATCTTGCCATTACATTCTCCTTCTAACTATATAACCTAAAGGTGCAGATCAGCACGCGAATATTCCGACCCTGTAAAGGTGAAAGCTGGGTGAAGATAATGTGCTAGCAATGGCTCCAACTTACAGTACCACCTGCGCTCGGAATTCTATCCATAGCTACCTGAAGGATATTTGATAAAAACGAGGGCCCTTACATTTCACGTCCAGATTCATGTGTCAGGTCCTTGTGTCTAGGTCCAGGACCTTGTAGCCTGCGCGCATTTCGCTATACGAAATGGGAAATATTCCAAGGTATGTAGCGATTGTCATGGTTTTTCGCAAGGCGTTGGCACTCATCTTCGTGTCATTGAGGTATCGGTTCATGTTATCATGAACCAGTACGAAATCATGTGATGCGGAAATGGAGAGCCAGTCTCTTTTCGACGATTTTCTTGTCGATGCTCGAAGCATGAGGTTTGAGCAAGTCTTGTTTCAGTAAATCCCGCCGTCTCTTACGTTACTCATTCTTTTATTTTAGCCCGTGTCCAGATATCGTCAGCCGCGCGGATATCATCAAACGCAGCGACGCGATTTTCTACGGTCTGACGTTGCCGTACTTCTTCATCACGTTCAGTAGTCGAATCGTGGCCCTCATGGCCTTTTACGTCCAGTCGAAGAAAGAGCCCGCGTACAAGTATCAGATATTCTTGACCATCGCGGAATTGACCGAATCGATCATTTTCACGCATATGAGAGTCATTCGGGATATGATCGCGTTGGGGCCGTATACTGGGCCGTGGTTCAGAAAATGCTACGTCTGCATTTTCTACAATAGTCATGTAACCAACCCGTCGCATATGGGAGCGCACTTGTGGGTTTTAGTATTGACCGTCGCTTTGACGTGTGATCGCATATTCGCATTGGCCAGTCCGATCAAGTATCAAAAGTTATCGACAAACGGCCAACGTATGCGCCGTCTCCAATATTCGGTATTCACGTTTTCGATAATCGTAGCGTTTGCTTTTACCTTTTTACTCGCTCCTCGCGATACTTTCGCATTCGATCCGATAACTATGGAGTATAAACAGAGAGCGAACCCAGATTGGGCTGATATAACATTGTTATATGCCTTCGTGCATACGTGCGCCAAATTTGTCTGCATCATTTTGACCATTCTTCTAAACCTTGTCGTGTACTTTCTATACGCTTACCGTATGAGAAATAGGGCCAGCTTAGGTATAACGGGTAATAATGCTGAGGTCAAAAATCAACTGAATCAAGTGAAATCCTTGTTTCGTCTGACTGTGATTCAGTCCTTTTTCAATATGGTTTCGGTGAGTGGAGTGTTTTCGTATAATTTAGTTTCTTACTTGGCCGGAAACGGTTATCCCGAGTTTGCTTGTTTGAGAGATGCGATATTGCCCTTCGCGGATATTTTGAGGCAAGTCGGCGAGTTGCCCACATTTTTTGTCATGTTCGCATTTGCGGCCAGATTCAGATCGACCGTTATTGCGGGCGTTATCGATGTTGTTAACAAAGTGAAGTTGTTACGTGTGAGTGATCAAGTGGTTCACATTTCTAACGGGCTGTAAAACTTCAGGATTCGACGTAATCTTTTCATGTTTGCACTTCGGCCGCTTTTCGTGCGTGTTGAATTTCCTATGTTGACCGCGAGCATAATATTTTGTACTACACCTGCATTATAAAATTACTTATTGTTAGTGCGCAAATGTATTTTTTGTCCAATTTGTTTTGTGTATGTATACACATAAATAAATTATTTATTCAATGTCAAATTTTACGAACACAATAGTCGGACGTGTATTGTCAAGAGACTGGCAGTTGGCAGACAGAGTTTCGTCTGGAGCGTGAGGTCTCCAGGGAGTTTGTGTTTTTTTAATCTCCGGATAGAGCAGGAAATGCTTGCCAATATGGAATTATATTATAGACAACGATCAGTGGCACTACCGTTTATTACCCTGTTATCTGGAAGGTGTTTTTCGCAGTCTCAAGCCCCTCCTGGTGGCCGACTGAACGTTAGTCCCTTCCTCGAAACAGTCAACCGTTGATTTTCATACTTTTCATACTTTCCTTTGCTGCCCTCTTAAATTTTTAAAAAAATACTCTCATGTTTGATTATTTCTTTTCCAATTTCCACTCCTAATTTTTTTTCATATACCGTATTACCTCGTTTATAATCCCGGGGCTTATAAAATTTCGATCGACCTCTGGGTGGGGCTTAAATTCGAGGGGTGCTTATTTTCGAGGGGGAGCTTTTATTATTTCAACTGCCTTTGGCCCTTGGTATAAATCCAAGAAAATTGGCCATGATAGGACGAATTTGTCCGATATTTGATCAAAAAGATCATTGATCATCGAGATTATCGATCACGAATCACATTGATCGCCGATAAATCAGTGACCAGACAGCAAAAATATTATTTTTGGCCATCCTACAGTGTATAAGTATAGGCCAGCCCTCACTCGAATATACCCCCGGGGCTTATATTTGAGGGGGAGCTTATAAAAGTTCGATTGACCTCCAGGAGGGGCTTATTTTCGAGGGGGGCATATTCAATTAATCTTCAATTAAATTTTTCAATTTCTTAAACTTCATAAAAAGAAACCAACTCTGCGCATTTCGGATTTATGGATGATATTTGGGTCTTATGTATTGTGTGCATTTATAAATGATCACATCCGCCAAGCCAATATCACCCGCAGAGTCAGGATCGGTGTGATACCTGAGTAGTGTGACAGCAATTCAACGATTCGCCAATGCATTATATCAAGATAGATTCAACTGAATGGAGTAAATTTACTGGAATATTTCCATGTATGTTCCTTTTATGAGAGAGGTTTCACGCAATAGGGGATAATTTGATAACAGTGCCTACCTATTTGCCTGAAAGTCCACGCATTACGCAACTGCTCATCTCGCAGTGCCACGAAAGGAATTTACGGCATATTAACTCAGTTTAGAACGGATTGTACCAGCAATAATCAGATAACGAAGGTATGGAAATTCCGATAAATCAGCGGTTGTGTGTTGTACATTGTTTGGTTAGTTCCCGTTAGTTCCGTGACCATTGTGCAGTCAGTAACACGCACTCCCCAATGAGTGAGCGATAAAGCAGAGGTTTGTTGAACGGTCAGGACAGATTTCCAGGGAAATTGGCAAAATTGTAAACCGACGCATGATGAAGAGAGTACCTGAAACTCAATTTTACTCTGTGCAACGAAATATCCTCAAAATAATTTTTTTAAGGCAAACTCATTTTTTACCTTAAAAACTGTGCGAGCGAAACATGCCAGCCATGAAACGAGCACAAAGGACAATTTTTACTTTTGCACACTTCGAACTCTGCGCATTCCTTACTCTACGAATTGCAGTGCATGTTGTAAGGTACACGTCTTGCTGCCCCCAATGAAACCAGTCTCTTTCGTACTTTACCAACCACGCTCGGAAGTCGTGCGATGATGCAATCTGCTCTCCTTTCCTTTGCCAAACTAAATTCGTAGGCGCTACGTAAACGTGTTCCCGTCCATGTGTAACCCGAAAATGTACTGTATAAGTTTCTACTGTTTCAATGTTTATACTGGCCAGGCCAGGTAGTTAGTTGCCATCGGGGTTTGTATGACTAGAGAGAAGCAACAACATTTAATGATGCTGAAACCACATTAAATAATGTTGAAACGATATTATTTTTTGTGATTTCAACAAAAATTATTGTAAAAATTCTTCAACCGACGAATTGTCGACGTCTTCAACAATGATGATTCACTCCTCACCATTCTGTGTCTAGACAGCGCGTGACTGTCGCGCGCAAAGTGATGCGCACACGCGGCTGTCACGCGACTCTGAGAGTATAAAAGGCGGCTGCAAATGCCCATTTTCTCACTCAGCAGCGAGCGGCGAAAAATGGATACTCCAGCTGAGATTGAAAATTTTGACTTGTCCTATTTTCAAGGTGCTCTCAATGCTGACGAAATTCCTGAATTGCCGAATCTGAACTTGAGTTTACCGAACGAATGCTGCCAAGAAAACTCCACTTTGAATACTCCTTGTTACGAATTACAACCTGACTACAGTCCAAGCTTCACTGAACAGACCAGCGACCAAGAGGCTAAGTACGATTGGGACGAGACGCCAGACGTTGAATCGAATCAGGAATTGTTGATCGGAGATGATTTTACCACAATTGGAGCCGAGAAAGATTTTGAAATCCTTGAAGTTCCGCTGGATCGAATCGAAGAATTACTGACCTTGATATACTGGCCGATGTCGCCGCCATTGAGTCCCATACCGATGGACGCCACCGCTTTGGCTTTGGCTCAACCGATGGAATGGGATGACGAAGACGATTTGGGCGTAGTGATTGTCGAAGAGCGCCCTGGACTCATCAGGGTTAGGAGGATGGCGACAGAGGAATAAGCACATGCAGTGATCTCCATTTAAAGTATGCGATTTGAGAGAACGTGTCCAGTGTAAAAGCTCAGTTAATGTAATACCAGGAAGCTTTGGTGATGGGTTACGGATTTGGAAACTGAGTAGGATATTATTGTGTGTGCATGTATCCGAGAAAATGCAAAATATGTGCAGAATATTTCCACCCCAACTCTCACAAAGTGTGATCAAAATTCGGAAATTATACGAGCAGTATATAGAGGCAAGCTACTTTGCCAAAAGATGTGACAGGTTGTGAGACTTGCTTTGAGATTTTGTGTGACTGTTTTACACCAAAAAAGAGAGGAAAGGAAAAAATAATCTTTTGAATGCTCCCTTGTACGCATCAAATTAAATACGACGTATCCGACATGAGTTTTAGAAACTCTTATACTCCTAGCAGAAAAAGTAGAAGCAAACGCGTGTGCGAAATCGCGTCATGACTTCATGGTCACGTGATGTGCGCCCGGGCGTGGAAATTATACGTGGTAATTGTGACGTCACATTTTCGCCTAGGTTTCACAAAATTGTCTGCTAGGAGTACAAGAGTTTGTAAAATTCTTGTCAGATACATCGTCTTAAAAAACGCAGACTTTACTTCAATCACTGAATCTAAAAAATCAGTTAACTTTTTACTCAATTTCCTCGGTGAAACCCCCAAAAAATGTCACTCGACTTATCCCTAAGATCATTTTCATATTCCTTGAATGAACGATCCCTCTGGCAATATCACTCCTCCTTTCCAATAATCGTGCGGATGCTTAATAAAATCGAACATTTTCCTCCATAAATGCAACGTGTGCGAGTTTTTCGTCAGATTCTTCATCAATTCTTTGCTCGAACTCGAAAATTGGAAATTATATTCGCCATACGATACAATTCCTTACGCAACAGCTGATACGTATTGATCGAAACATTTCCGCGACGGATGGGCGACGCACTCCTAACACTGCGCACTCCTAACACTGCGCACTCCTAACACTGCGCACTCCTAACACTGCGCACTCTTTACTCGGCGAACTTCAGTGCTAGTTGACTAGACAGCTCGTCAGCCTTCTGTCTAGAGAGTCTGAGTCTGTCAAGATTTGTCGAAGTGATGATTCACTCGTTAGCATTCTGTCTAGACGTGCACACGCAGCTGTCAGAGCAACTGTCAGACACCCAGAGTATAAAAGGCGGCTGCGAATCCCCATTTTCTCAGTTTGCAGCCAACAGCGAAACATGGATACTCCAGCCGACATGGAAAATTATGACTTGTCCCACTTTCAGGACGCTTTCACTGACGGCATTCCTGAATTGCCGAAAGTGAACTTGAGTTTACCAAACGAATGCTGCCAACAGAACGCCAATTTGAACAATGACTTCATTCAAGATTTGAATGCACTCCCAGTCGACCAAGAAATATGGAACGACCGGGACGAAATGCCAGATGTTGAATCGAATCAGGAATTATTGATCGATGATGATTTTGCCACAATCGGAGCCGAGGACGATTTTGAAACCGAAGAAGTAAAGCCGGAACCAATCGATGAATTAGTTCCATTGATCGACTTGCCCATGTCTCCGCCATTGAGTCCAATACCGATGGATGGCAACACATTGACTTTGCCTCTGCCGATAGAATGGGATGATGGCACTCACCTGGATGGATTGGTAGTAGTGATTGTGGACGAACGTCCTGGGCGCATTGGGATTAGGAGGATGGCGACAGAAGAATAAGAATAAGTGCAAGGCAGTGATCTCCATTTAAAATATGCAACTTGAGTGTGTATGGTGAGTGTAATGGACTGATTGTGAGATTTATAGAAAGTGACCGCTTACTGGTGTGAGATTAATGAACCGAAGCTCTGGTGTCAGGGTCAGGAAGGACTAGGAACTACTGACATTGAAAAATATTCTATCTGTGATGCGAAATATGCTAAAGTGATGCTAAAGTGGGCATGCAAGATGCTAATATGTGCTTGTGTATAAGTTTAAAAAATACAATGAATATGTACAGAATATTGACCTCAGCTGTCACACAGCGAGAGGATCAGCAATATGAAGTCTGATGCCGCTTTGATATAATAACTACATGTAACACATATTATAACGCTTTCAAGGGATCACTCCTCAAATTTCTAGAAATCAGACTGCCAAAGACTTACAGTACAAGGCGTCACACAAAGCGCACCATTTAATTTGATATCGAGTCAAGGTCCAATTGTTCAAGCAAGGCCTCTCTCGGGCATTTCCAGGCGGACTCACAGTATTGGTATTGGTATTAGGTCACAGTATTGCTAGTTTCGTACGTGTGATGTTGAGTGGTCATCCAGATCAAGAGTGTTGCTCCAGTTACCAGCGGCTCTCCATATTCCAACAAGTAAGTCGCTCCACGAATGAGCGCTACGAAACACAAGCAGAAGAATTCAATCATAAATTTCAGTCCATGGCTTCGCACTCATTCCTTTCTTCGGCCGTTCATAAAAAAAAAGAAGTCTTCGAAAAAAACCTGCCGAATCTCGAAAAAGCAAACAACCGAATTTTCCCTAGCGACTTGGGAAAATCCACAAAGACGCCGCAAAGGTCGTCAGCAAAAAAAACCGGCGCTCACAAGCTAGATCACTCAAACTCAACTACGGAAAGTAATTACTCGTGCATGCATACCTATAGGAATCAATGCCGAATTGCATAAATTTCACTTTTCGTGTCGCAATCATTACAAATATTGCGGCAAACGAGTGTTGTTTACGCATTACTTAGCAACGATTCCCTTCCAAGCAGACACTGCATTGTACCTGCGCAGGTGTGTTTGAGGCCCAAATGTCCTTACGCGGAAAATTGGTCCCGTTTGGGCCAGATTTCCGCAGTTTCAACGAAAAATACTGTACGTTTTGGCAAATGATGTGCAGGTACAGGTGTTTCTATATCAATTATGTGGTAATTTAAAATGTTATGGATCAAACGAGCTAAGTAATTCAGTCGAAGTTAACTGTTTTAAATTGAAAATTATTTTTTTTTATTTATTAAATGCGTTTCAACTAATAAATACCAAATCTTTTGCCGTGTGAGGTTTTAAAATTTTCTTGTTTCAACTAAGTTCACTAATCGAACATTTGAATATTCCCGCGTCAGTGTCAGTTTTCCGAAGATTATTTTTTCGATCGTTTCTGATGACGAGATTCGTTCGTTCCGTACATTTTCTTCTTTATTGTCGATGATTTTCTTGCAAAAGATGAAACGATCAATCGCCGACAGTCAATCGAACGGAATCGACGACTATGAAGATGGTAAGTTTTATTTTTAAATAATCATTTCGATTTTAATTTTTATGTTCTTGATTGATCGATGATGTGATCAAATCTGATTTATCCTTTCAGCTAGGCGCGTGTTCGATCAAGATATCACCAACATATTCCAAGTCGATCATGTCCGTATTAGGACACTATCGATCGGTAAGTTCTAGTTTTTGACTTTTTAAAATTTTGTTTTCTGTTTCTTGTTGCTCTGTACAATGTTTTTGTCCGATTTATTTACTTCCTCGATATGAATAACGACTTGAGATCGTGGAGCAAAGGGTTAAAATTCATTGATTTATGTTTCAGTGCGTCCTTAATCGGACATTCGAAGTGAATCAGATCGCCGGATTGGACTAGAATCAAAATGACTCGAGCGTTCGATGGGATGACGTATTTTCCGGATAAAGCTTTCACAAATTTATGCACAGCGGCCACGAGCAGTGATCGGATCTTGACGGTGAACATGGAAACGTGACGAGTGATTCGGGTAAGCTACTTCTTACTGCTACTTTGGCAATTGCTGTTACAAACTTTTAACAATTTCTTTAGCTTCAAATTCGACAAGACACGACCGCCCACGATACTCCCGATGATCCTGCCGCTCGAACGATACCGTCGTATTTGCGATCGATTCGACCGATCGTCCGATGGAGATACGCATCCGCTTGATCAATATCAACGACGTTGAGCTAAACCACGAAGCTCCCACGCTTGGAAACTACGGTGCAAGCTTCCAAGAAAAACGGAAACGAAATCAGTCGGCTAACAATTTGATGGCGATGTTGCGAGTTTGCCAGATATTTGACTAGGATTCAAGGATTATAAGATGCCATGGACGGCGATCATTTTTCGTCTAAGCTAGCAGCCTACATGTGCAAGCCTTAGTTTTAGGATAACAGGCCTTGGGACTTACATACCCGCCGAAATGTTGACGGCCTAGTACTACGTATATACCAGAACTCAAATATCTCTAATTGCTAAATTTATTGCGTCAACTTATGTCCCCATATCACGATTCCTCAAACACGCCAGGACTCAATAGAAAGCGATTAGATAATCGACGATATATCGCGAGGCGACTTGCATACGATGCGCGGCCACACCCGATGTAACGATCGAACGCTTATAGGTGCCCGTGTAGCCACCGAACGAGCAATGCAACTTATTCTTGTACTGCTTCGTTCCCATCCACTTCTCGATCTCCTTGTTCATATGATTATTGAACGTGGTGAAGTACTTTCCAACGGCGCCGAAGAACGTTCCCCACGTGTCGGCTTGATCACGGTTGAACGCCTTCAATTTCACGTCCATATCGGCGTAGGCTTCCGTGCGTAGGACGGCCGCTTGCTCGGCGTCTCGACGCGACCAGGCGACGAGCACTCGTTGATCGTTGACCCATTTCGTATGCAACCAATGTTGGCCGGGCTTGGCTTGACCGCACGGATTGTCGCGATCGTGCTCGACACCCTGATACACGACCACCATCCAATTGAGCCAATAGTACTTGGTGTTGAGGAAGGTGTTGACGGCGACTCGTTTCGCATTCACAGCATTGTCTCCGTAGCAAATGCTCGCGTATCCGGTCAACTCTTTCTCCCATTTCTCGCATCGCAAATTCAGCTCGTTCTCGGCCGTTGCATTCGTCGATGGGACTTTGCTCGCGACATCCTCCAATTCGCGTTGAAGCACGTCGGAGAATTCCTCTTCGATACTTGTGAAGCGTTCTTCCCATTTAGCCAGTTCGCCGACGATATCTTTGACCCAGATTTCTGGAACGAAAAGTTTCACTCTCAAGGTATACTGAACGTGATGTATCACCTTGAAAAAATGGCTCCTTACCAGTTTGATTCAAACTATGCGACCTAGCATGATCGTCCTCGCCGTGCAAAGTGCCAAAGCAGGCGCTCCTCAACGTGGCCAATGTGACGGCGTTCTGCGTGATCCTCTCGAACCAAGCCATCGTCGTCTTGTAGTCCAACTTGTGATGGGTGATGATCGATTTGACCATGTGCGGCTGATCCTCGGGTCCGGGCGTGACGATGATGCGTCGCAACTTCTCGAGCGCTTGCAACGGTTCGATATGTTGGTTCTTGCACGCGTCGCGGAACGCCTTCTTGTACGCAGTCGACGTGGGCACTTCGGCCAAGTTGAGATAATCGCGGTATACGTTCTCCATACTATCGCGAACGTGTTGGTACGGCGTGATGGCTTGATAGAAATCGATTTTCGATTCGAGCATAGAGATTTGATTGGTGACTTGATCGAAACGATGGTGCATTTCTTTGAAACCGGCTTTGATCGCTTTCAGATCTTCCGAATCTTCTTTCGGCATAAACATGGTGATGAAGGCGAAGGCGATTCCGACGCCACCCAGCGCCGGTCCGAGACACGTGGCGATACTCTGAAAGTGGCAAGTTCAGAGTCAACGATATCCAGATGTTTTGGTGAATCGTACGCGCTTACCCCCAAAGTCTTCGCCATTGTTTTTCCGACTTGTAAAACGGCCTTGTGCTTCTCGAAGAACTCCTTGCCCACTTCGAAGACTTCTTTTCCAACTTCGAACACCTGCTTGCCAACCTCGTACGCCTCTTTGCCAACATCGTAGACCTCTTTGCCGACTTCGATCAAATCGTTGACACTGATCGGTCCGTCCTTCAGCTCGTAGACCTTTTGGAATGTGCTTTGAACTTTGCTCGCCACCGCCGATCCATTTTTCAATAAGCCCACGATTTCGGTCACATTGATCTTGCCCGAACGAGTGTGAAATTTGGCCAATTGCTTGTAGAAGATGGCATCGGCCGATGGTTCGTAATTGTACACTTCCAGGGCAGGACCTTCGAATTTTGATGCACGCGGAACTAACGAGGCCGAACAGCCGAAAAAGGCGGCTAGAATTCCGATATAAGCGAGAAACATGTTCGGAGACATGGTGGGGGAGAAAAAAAGATTCGACTCCGCTGCATCGACTAACAGTCGAGTTGGTTTCGGTATCAAATTTATGTAGAAGAAGACAATGTTGAAAGGAAGCTTGTTCAGAAGGTAAATGATCGAGGGGAAGTGATCACCTGCGTTTGGGTACATACCACCCACGAGAATTGAGGCTTCATCCATTGAATACGTCGGTTTGGCTCATAGAGTTTTACGTGTATGGGAAATGTCTTGTATGTAAGGACAGACAGGAACTAGAAACTAATGATACAGATACTAGGGACTGGAAAAGGCAATCATATTCGTAAGGAAGAAGCCATACGTACCGTATTTCCTCGTTTATTAGCCCCCTCAAATAGACGCCCCCTCTAGGCCCAAATTGGAAACATACAAGCCCCCTCGAATATATGGCCCGGGGCCAATATTCGAACAGGGTTTTAGGAGATCGTATGCAATTTTTCACACATTTTTGGGGAGTTCGGGTGAATTTTAAACAAAAGCATCCGAACCTCCTTCAAAATCGGCAGGTTCCGAAAGTGCATGTTGGTTGCCCTCAGGTTTGGCTGTTCCCATCGCAAAAAGGCGGGAGTTTAAACTTTAAAATACGATGACCAATCGGCTCGAAAAGCTGTGGAAAGGCAATCGCAAATGCAAATATCAAGAGATACTTCAGGAAATTCGAAGATTATATCTGCGTCTGGCTTAATTTAAACCTAGAAATTTCTTTGAAATAATTTCAATTGTCACACTTTTGCCATAGTAACAGCCAAACCTGAGGGTTACCACCATTGCAACTTTCGGAGGCTATTGTTTTTGACTGGACGGGGTGAAATTCTTGAAATTTCAGGGGGATTTATCAATTGGTCCTTAACATTTACACCAAATCCCAACGCAAAATTCGAAAGTCGATTCTACAACGCACTTTGACTTTTAAAAGCCACTGCACACAAAAATTTTAATCTTAGATTTGAAGATCTCGTTTCGACAAGTTTCCCCCATGGCGATATTCGTGCTAAAGCTAAAGCTAAAGCTAAAGCTACTTTACTCTTACCCAAGCCCTTATCAGGGCACTCTGAGGGGTGAAGAG
>JAQGCW010000025.1:0-22752 GCA_034700065.1 Mesodorylaimus bastiani | reverse complement strand
GATCTCTGGCAATTAGCCGAAAAAGCCTTAGCTCGGTGAAGAAAAGTCAAACGCGGCTGCCCAAAGCGTGAGTGGGCTGAAGTAGGTAATGTAAGGCCTCTTTTGGCTTCCTAGGTAAGATCGAAACCTGTAAGGCTTCTCGGCATCTGCCCATCTACTTTAATCTTCGCGCTCTGACCCCGAGATCTACACTGTACCAAATCCGATTCCGAATCCAAAAACTCCACTATATTCTTTGGCATAGTCCTTCGATCCGAATTCCCAACGGCCATGTCGCTCGATCCGAATACAAATCCATCAAGTGAGCATCAAGGCGAAAACACGAATGAGAATAGTCACGAACCTAATTCTTCGACGGGAAAAAATGGCGAAGGCCTCTCGGGCTCGAGAATATTCTAGCACACGTTTTTTGGACAAAGCGACTACAGGGGTCTTCTCTTTTCTAATCAAGACGTGCGAGAAGACGGCTATTTCGGAGATAAGCCGCCCGATGAAATAGTCGCCGAGTAAGCCAATTAGACGGAGGGCGTGCGTGCTCTCATCCCCAATCTCGGAGTTTTTTTCCATAGATGGATTTCCTGATGCGCGAAAATACGCCGGTAATGGGCATCCATGCGTGAAAGAGCCCACGGGCGAATTCATCCTTGGAAGACCCTGGATAGTGTCCAGTTTGAGCCGGTTCATGTTGATCCTGAATCTCACGGTCAAACCTGAACCGGAGAGCCAAATCGTAATATTCCTGTCGCCATTTGAATCCGAGAGCCGAATCGTAATGCTCCCGATCTCTGATCGTAACCGAAACCGACTGAATCATTCTCCATCTCGCCAAAGTCCATTCGAAATACGACTGACTGACCCCGAATCCCCTCGCTCGACTTCTCACCCGAATCCTTATAAGGTCACTAGTATTTAGTACAAATCGCACCAAAGTGCTCTTGAACTCGAAAAACGCAAAGCAAGCGTGACAAACGAGCCCCGTGGCGAGCACATAATTCAGGGATATAGCTATTTTATGACAAGGGAGATTCATGCCTCTCCATCGGGCGTAATGATAAAATGGCGTGTCCCCTGATCGAGAGGAGGCGACGAGGCAATTTGGGTGGATTTATGCGCTCGATGATGGCACAAAGGAGAACTGGCTTGCACCTCGATCGGTTTAGCTACCGCTCGATGAGCGTTTAGGAGCGGGGGTGTCCCCCCAGAGGCCCTACCCAACAAAATGTATATGATCACTAGTTGAGCCGCCATGGTGACAATGACGCAGTTGACGTCCAGTCGGAAACTAGAATGGACGTACGGTCGATAAGCTTACAAAAACCTTTTAGCAACACACCGAGGAGGAATGAGAGAATCGCTTCGAAGTCGAACCATGCGGAAAGGGAATGGAGAGACCCTGTTGGTTGCTTATGATGAAGATGGACAATCGATTAGTCAGTTAACTATGCCAATGCTATGCAAGACAGCAGAAACACAAGGGTCCACGGACACCATGGAGAGTGCGTACAAACCGTTTTTAAAAAAAGTATCCTCGTGGAGTTTCCTACTCCGTCACAATTAGCGTTTCACAGAATAAGTTCTTTTACTTCGAATCCACTTTTCAACCTTCCCGCGATCACTTATTATCCTCTTCCTAAAAAATCTCCAAGAAAAACCTCACCATATCGAATAGGCATCCTGATCGATTGCTTCTCCAAGTGAACTCTCATCGTAGCAGTCCCAACACCAAGCCATTTGAAAACGTTCAAACAAAAAATCAAAAAGAACACATGGAGCTCTGGCCGCCATATCCACAAAAGCACACCCGACATCTCAGACGATTAGCTTCTACTCATCGATAGAAACACGATTCGAACATCACCACGAGTCAAGTACAAAGAACATCAAAATTCGAATCATCCAATCATCGTCACAAATCGAACAAACGCGGACTGGATTCATCTTTTCTCGGTGATCATCGGCGAGTCGAGGGAGTGCTCGTGCGGATGCTGCCACGTCCGCGTCCACCACCAGCCGCCGGTCGTCGCGGAGCGCTTCGATCCATGGTCGTCGTTGGTCGAGTGCTCGGCGTTCGGCTTTTCGAGTCGCGTCCTCCGACTTTGCGCGAATCGGTCGATTTCCTGCCGCGGCGATCGTTGCCCTGGAAAAGAGAGAAAAGTAAAATCACTGAACAAATCGAAAAAGAAAAAATCGCAAAAAAAAGGAAGAAGGCGCTTACCCTTGCGAGATGGAGACTCTGTTGTCTTTGTCGGCGACGTCGGCGTTGTCGACGAATCAGGAGGAAGACGATGAGCCCGATGGCTCCGAGGCAGAAGATGCTGAACACGACGCCCAAAGTGATGGGCAATACGTTCGTCGACTCCGATCCCCCGTTGTCGCCAGCTTTCCCAGTTTCCTTG
Organism: Mesodorylaimus bastiani; assembly: GCA_034700065.1. Lineage (NCBI taxonomy): Eukaryota > Metazoa > Nematoda > Enoplea > Dorylaimida > Dorylaimidae > Mesodorylaimus > Mesodorylaimus bastiani. Next base: position 20,356 of record JAQGCW010000025.1, on the reverse strand, counting down.
GGAGGATCCGGGCACGTTTTGGCTCGGTTGTCGCATTTCCGCGTGTCACTCGGAACGGGTGAGCAGAATTGGTACAATTCGTACTCCTTGCGCTGATCGCGAATCTTCGTCTCCAGATCCTTGTCGCAATCGCATTCGGACCATTTGATCGTCGAGTCGCAGGTATCATCGCATCCAGTCGTCTGCGTGCACGGCTTGATTTCGTCGACATTGCGGCGGCAATAATTGGGCGGATTGCTGTCGCCCATGACTTTGTAGACGTGACGTTGCACGCAATCGCCGAATTGATCGTAGTAGCATTCGGATGACTTCGATTCTACCTTGCACGGCTCGACCACCTTCCGCACCGCCTCGGCCATCTTCTCGCCGGTTTCGATCGCATTGCCGACGACGGGTTCCGTCGATTTCTTGCTTCCGACGCTCAATAAGCCGACGAAGTAATTCGTTCCCGCCTCCACGAAGCTGATGACGATAAGACGAATCGGGAACTCGATCATGCCTTCGAATTGCTCCATTTTGTGCACGTGGTCGTTCGGCCTCCTGACGAAACGATCTTCATAATCGAAGTCCTTCAGGCCGACCAAACACACGATGTTGGGCACGTCGGGTCGATCTCCTTTCTCGGGCGTGAACAAGTTGCTCTTGACGTCGTCGAACAACTTCTTCCTCTCGTATTGCACGGCTTTTGACACGTTTCGCGGTTTGGCGACGGACAAGAACGAGCTTCGGATCGCATCGGCCGTTTGCACGTCGGACCAAGCATGGAGCACTTTCACGAACGTCGTCATTGCGTCGTTCGGATCTTCGATGTCGGCGTTGACGACCGCCACGCGCGAGTCGGGGATGTTGGTGTGAATTTTCTCCGCGAACGATCGTAGGAAACCGTCGAGCGCGTCCAATCCTTGCCAATACGGATTCAATTTGTCGATCGGTGGGGTATAAGGAACCGAGTTGATCACCAACGCCACGTCCAACATCGATCGAGACACACGAATCGACGAAGCCAGAACGAGTGCGATGACGATGATTGAGCGCAACGACATTTCTTCTTTTCTTGACAGGCGTTGAAGAGAGAGAGCAAAGGAGAGAGACGACCGCACAGCGCGAGTGTAAAACGAACAATGACTCGCTAGGGCGGCGGCGAAAGGCAAAGGGGAGTGAAAGTGTAAAGTGGGTACCTGTTAGCGAAAAAAGTGTAAACTGCGCTAGGCTTTTATTCATCATTACCAAACGATCATCAAGTTTTCTCTATGGACAGTGGACAGTGGCTACGGCAAATTCGAATTCCTAACCACCAATCGATCATACATGATCGATCACAGCGTCCAATCCGTTTATATCGCGATTTGATCATCCGACTAGATGATCAAATCGCGACACAAAGCACCTAACATGCTCCCAGCATCTTCAAAATATCAACTTGCGTCACTGTTTTCAGCTTTTCTGACGAAATTAGAACCAGCAGAAGCTGCTTTCAACTTTTCAATGATTCAACACGAGCCAGTGACGAATTTGTTGTCGAGCATCTTGTCTTCTATCGATCGCTCAGGTTCCCCCTCTCCCTCCTGTCGCCACGAGGTAGCAGATCTTCATCTCCCCAAGCCATAGCCCCGAGGATGATGCCGGCCTTCCCCCAAAGTTTCCAATGCTTAAATTTAGAACACATTTTTCCTTTCGCCTCGGGGCAAAATGAAAGACCTCACCGTGGGTTGCAGAAACGCAGCCGTCGGGGGACTAGGTAGTCGAAAGTCGGAAAGTCGGAGACCAATCTGATTCATCCGCGAAAGAGAGCTCCTGGAGGTTGACTGCAAGCAACAGCTGTTCAAAAACAGAAGCTCGCTCGTTGTCGAACTTTTACAAATCCGCGCAGAAGATGCGAAAGAAATTTTGACGTCATTCCGGCCCGAATGCGCCTGACGCCAGTTCGGATTCTTCCCGAAAATCCTCCCCTCTCTCTCTCTCGGACTTTTCTGTTCAGTCTCGAAGAAGACTAGAAGGAGCGCTCATCATTTCGGTTTTCGAGCAACAGCTACATCGTTCGCCCGTCCGTCCGACCAACACACAACCACCGAGTTCCCATCCCTCGTTCGCTCGCCTACGATTTCAAAATTTCTCCCCTCATCGATATTCGCCTCTACGAAATGGCCGATCCCGAACTGGCACTATTATGGTTGTTCGATAATTTGAAAGTGGAACCGTTCGGCGCCTTGCCCGTGGCGAATTTGACCTCGAAAGGTGGACCGACCGTGATCAAACACTACGAACAAGTCGGCTCGTACAATTGGGTCTTGGAGGATGCACCGCAGCAAGCGGACGAGAATGCGGCCAACGGCACCGCACCAGCCGCCGCCGACGCCGCCGACGCTCCCGATCAACCGCCCGCCAATCAACCGCCCGCCTTCAAGCCGACGATGGTCGTCCCCGGTACACCGCGCGAATTGATCTTTTGGAAAGGCGGTCGATTGCGTCCGGACGAAGGTTTCCTATTGTACGATGTGAACCATTTGAAAGTTCCCAATTACCCCATGGATCCGATCATACTGGCGATCAAGCAAATCAACGAGAAAGAAGGCAAGCCCGAGATGGATTTCCAACAATTCGATTTCATCACCGATTCGATCAATCTACAAAAGTTGTTCGCCTTCGCCAAAGCCGTCTCCGAGGAGGAAGCGGGCGGCGGCGGTGGCGGCGGCGTGTTTCGTATCGATTTCGAACGCGTCGGTCGTACGGTATTGGCGCAACGTGTGGAAGCGTGCGACGTGGTGCCGATCGATTTCGACACGTTCGATCGTACGTTTCGTCATCACACGACGAATCCGACCACCAAATTCACCAAGGGTCCGTTTCAACAATTGGCCTCGTATCAATTCGGTCAATTGAAATTCTTGGTCCGATTCGAGGCCGATTGCGCAGATTATACGAAAACGCCCGGCAACGCTGGATCGCCGAAATCCGGCTACATGGAGCCCGGTCCCGACGTGACGGAGAATCGTACGCCGTTCGCATTGAATCAAGATATCAAGTTGGCCGATTTCGGTAAGAATCAACGACACACATTGTTGACGACGACCACGTATCCGCACACGGGCGGCTTCCCGTTCTTCACCTACGCCCAATTGTTCTTCACGGGCATGGATCAATTGTTGGTCGGTTGGTGGAAGGGCGCCGACGATTTCAGCAAGCCCGCCCAATACGCCTTGCCCGATATCAACAAAATGATCAAGCCGCCGCCGTACGTACAATTATCGAAAACCTACGATTGTCTTGTCAAGGTGATGAATCTATTGCGAAAGAATCGAGAAGGACTACGCATCTCGTTATTGTGGAAAGGAAATGAGTTTATCGAAATCTACGAGAAGGCGCCGTACGTCCCCGGGGCCATCTCCGATTCCGTACGTACGTATTTGAAATCGCAAGTGAAAGAGCAGATGCCGGGCGATATGCCGCGTGCGGGCAACGACGAAGAGGAGGCGAACGGGCAAGCGGCGGCGGCGGCTTCCAAGTGAACGATCAGATACCTATGTTGGACTTTTGATAGTTTCGAAACATCTGGGAGGGGCGGAAGGAGATCGAGAGCGAGAGAACATGGCGATGGGAAGATATCGTGCTTCGTGGGGTTATGTATTTATATGGTTGTCGCAGGATAGTTCGGAGAAAATCGTGTGTGCATGATCTCGGGTGGCTCAATTGATCAGGGACCAAAGCGATGGATCCCCAAGCAGGCACTAGCGATTGATCGAGCTGACTTCGGCGTATAAGAAAACGTTCGCAGAAGCGCGCAATCAGCAAGAAAAAGACACCGAAATATTTACGTACAAATTGCATCATGTCCTGTATAAGGCCGAAAAGAGGGATTTCGAATTGGGTAAAACGCTGTTCGCATGATCAAGAATATGAAGCATGATAAAAATGAAACTAGACTGTAACCAAATATCTAATAACACCACGATATTATAATTCCTACCTAAAGCATTTCCACTCATAAAGCTACTTCAAAGAGATAAAACAATCACTCCCGCCGAGTGATCACCATGATCAGAAAATCTGAACGCATATTTCTTCGAGCGTACAGAATATAATCCAGACTTCTTATCGCATGCGTATGCCGCTAGGTAGAGATGAAAAATGATCGCCGTCTTTGGCTACTTATTACCTTGAATCCGAGTCGAATAACCGCCAACTCGCAATATCGCAATCGAATTGCAGCCGACCGCTTTGGTTTCCGTTTTTGTCGCAAACTTGCACCATATCTTCAGCGGCGAGTAATTTCCAAGCGTGAGCAGCATCGTGGTTTGCTCAACATCGTTGACTTTTACCAAGCGTACGCGTATCTCGATCGGACGTTTGGTGGAATCGGTCGCTAATACGACGGTATCGTTCGAGTTCACGCCGGCAGGACCATCGGGAGTTTCGTGGGCGGTCGCGACTTGTCCGATTTACAGAAGCTAAAGAAATTTCAAAAAAGTTTGAAACAGCAATTGTCAAAGTAGCAGTAAGAAGCCGCTTACCTGAGTCACTCGCCATGTTTCCACATTTACCAACACGATCCGATGATTGTTCGTGTCCGCTATGTACAAATTTGCGAAAGCCACCGCGAGACCGCCGACTTCGTCCAGTTTGTTCGGTTCAATACGGTTGTCGAATTCCAGTGATACAAAATGACACGTTCGCGTGGTTGGATCGTATCAGTGCGCAGACGATCGCTTGTTCATTGCGTCGAGATCAGAAGCGGTTTCCACGCGGAATGATACATTGCAGAGAGCTTCACTCGGACCGACCGTTCACCAGCAGCGCACACGAGCGAATGAGAGGGATACTATCTGGGGAGGGAGACGGAGTTCGGATCTCGCGGAAGTGTAAAGTAGGAAATCACGTGACCGCCCGAGTCTCGCTGATTGGCGGAGCGAATGTTCGGATCGAACACTGTTCATTTGGCTCCATCCGCGTTGTCTGCTACTGCCGGGAACGTATGACGCATTCGTTCTTTCTTCGATCTTTGCGACGGAAGAGGAATTCTCTCTGATCTTTCTGATTTCGTTCAAAAATTCCGAATAATTTTTCCTCGAATTTCTATTACTGAAATGTCCAGACCCGACGAAACTCTGCCTTCCGACGTGGACGTCATCGTTTTGGGCACTGGTAAGAAAATTTTCAATTTTTATTCTTTTCGTTTTACTTTTCCACATTGATCTGTTTCCTAATTTTCCTTCTTCTTTTTCAGGTCTCCCCGAATCGATATTGGCCGCGGCCGCGGCTCGTGTCGGATTCACCGTATTACATTTGGATCGGTAAGAACTATTTCATTTTTATGTCTTTTTTTTAAATTTTCTGTTTGGTTTTAATTGTGTTTACTTTTTTTTTTGTTTTTTTTGTGTGCTGAATTTGAACGAAAGCCTCGTCATCGTTTCAGAAATGAATTCTACGGCGGCGCTTGGAGCTCGTTCAATCTCGATGGAATTATCAAATGGATCGACGAACAGAGGAATCCATCGTCGGTTTCATTATTGTCGCCGATTCCCGCTGATTTACAATTGGAAGATGGAGAACGATTGATTCCGATCATCGCCGATTCCAATTTCTCGTCGAATGATTCAGGAATTCATTTTTCCAACATCGAAATGGAATGGCATATTCCGTAAGTTTGTCCGACGTTGTTGTTTTTTTTGTCTTTTCATTAGCTGATTGAACAATTGCTCTTTCTATTTTAGGAAATCGCCTCCACGCCCATCCGAGGACACGAGCAGCGCGGAACTTCCGCCGTCGCCCAGTTCGTCGCCGAGGAATATTGTAAATAACTCCGGATCAGGCGAGAAAGCGATCGAAGGCGAATCGAAACAGCAGACGATCGACGAGGAGCGAACGGAAGATCCCAAGATCGAAACAGATTCAGCAATGAACGCAATGCGATCGGAGAAAACGGCCAAATCGTGGACTCAGGATCGAATTATGAACGATTGGAGGCGATTCAGTTTGGATTTGATTCCCAAGGTAAGCCAGATTTAAAAACTTCAGTGATTAGTCAATAATGTGTCTGTCGGATCTTCTTTTCAGATTCTACTCGGCCGCGGATCCATGGTCGATCTTCTGTCGCAATCGAACGTCGGTCGATACGCGGAATTTCGAAGCGTGAATCGCTTGTTGACCTTTTTCGATGGTGCTCTGAGAGTGGTAAGTACCTCCGTCCTTTTTATGACTTATGAATGATGAATTGTCTTCTTTGTTTTTCAGATTCCTTGCTCGCGAAGCGAAGTTTTCCAATCGTCCGAAGTCACGATGATCGAGAAACGTATGCTCATGAAATTTTTGACCTTCGTACTCAATTACGAAAGCGATGCGGAACGTCCGAAGTGGCAAGGTGAGTACACAATTCGGTCAAAATTTTGAGAGCTGTCTTTTTTAACATGTTTTCTCTTTCAGACTGGGCCGATCGCCCGTTTTCGGAATTCCTCTCGTCGCCTGGTCAACAGCTAACAGACAAGTTACGTCATTATATTCTTCACGCGTTGGCGATGGTGTCGCCCAAAACGAGGACGATCGATGTAAGTGTTGTAGATATCTCATCATCGTTTGAATCTACATTCTTTCGGCTATCGATTCAGTTATTCTCTGATTTTTTCAGGCTCTTAAATCCATCAACGAATTCCTGAAGTCGACCGGTCGATATGGAAATTCGCCGTACCTTTGGACGCTTTACGGAAGCGGCGAGCTGTCTCAATGCTTCTGTCGTTTATGCGCCGTATTCGGTGGTGTCTATTGTTTGCGACGAACGGTGGATGCTTGGATTTTCAATGCGGACGGGTGAGTTCGGCTTGGGTTTCTTCCCTTTGCTTTGGTTTGATTTCGTATGTTTATGATTCTAGCCAATGCACGGGCATCGTTTCCAATGGCCATCGCGTCGTGTGTCGGAAAGTGGTGACGGACGGTTCGTATTTGCCGAAAGAATTGATCGAAGGCAAGCAATCTACTCGGAAAGATATTTCGCGCGCAATTATGATCACCGATCGTCCATTGACGAAGAACGAAGGCAGAGAAAATGTAAGTGTAGCTTTAAACAGATTTCATACGGTTTCGACCAAATGTTCTTTGGTTTTAGGTCAGTCTGCTAAATTATTACGCGGAACATCTGGTCGAACCAGTCAAGATTTTGGAAAGCGGGGGCGCCGGTTGCGTTTGTCCGAATGGCTTATGTAACTTGGTTTTGATTTTCCTTGGTATGGTTGACTTTGATTTGATGCCTTTCGTTTCAGATGTGACCCAAATGACAACGCGAGGAAACCCCGACAGTACGGCGAAAGGCGATTTGGAATCGGTCGTGCGCAAGTTCTTTCAATTTGAAACCGAAGATGCTGGTAAGAATTTTAATTATGGTTTTAACAATCGGCTTTGAATAATTCGCTTTTTGTTCTTTCCAGAACAACGACAGGATGACGACGGTCGGCCGCGAGTCCTCTGGTCATTGTATTTCAACTGTACGAGCGTTTCGATCAGCGATCGCATCGCGGAGAACATTATTGTCACGTCGGGTCTGGATGGACAGCTAACGTACGCGAATTTGGTTCCCCAGGTAAGAAGACATAATGATTTTTTCTGGAATAGAGCGTCTTTATTCGGACAACCAGCCAGCGATTCAGGAGCTGTAGCTTTCTGCTTTTGAATCTCTACTTTCAGCTGAAAGAAGAATTCGCTCGCTTGTGGCCCGATACAGATTTCCTACCAGCGCCGCCCAATCCTGACGGTGAAACCGACGGTCAAGAAGGGCAACAAAATGACCCTGGAGTCAATGGTTTCACGCCTGATAGCACTTGATGTTGATTCACGATCCTATGCACGGTTTTGTCGAGGCTTTCTGCACGAGTGAGGTATGATGGGATTAATTTGAACTTCGGTATTCAGCTTGTAGTGGGTACTTTACAGCAAGGTTTCCTAAAGGTGTTTTGGGCTTTTCATAATTAGACTGTAAGATACGATGTAAATTGTGTTCGGATGACAACACGCCTCTTCCATCCAAAATTCAAAGAGAGCTCAGAACTTTTCCAAATTGATTGTTCAAGAGGCTTTTTAAATTTCCCGCCTGTTGCGGTCAGCAGTCACAACTTGGCCAGGTGTGCTTTTGGGTCGAGTTGTCCGTGAGCTTGGAAAATTGACCCATTGGGCCAAATTTCCGCGGTATTTTTCGGAAATTACGGTACTGTACGTTTAGGGTTTTGAGCACGCAGGTACGGGTGTTCTTATGAGAAATTTAAAATTGAGGTTTGTCCACATTGATCGAATGAGACAGAAAATAAGAATTTTGATGTATCAAAGGATTTAGAACTTTCGATAGTGAGTTTCTTGAATTTTCGAAAGTTTGTTTTGAAATAATTTCAATTAATGAATCTTTAAAAATTCACGGATTCACGGACTTCAGATTTGAATTTTCGCGCGTTTGGTCCAATTTTCCGCCTTCGTTTTTCCAATGGAGACGAAAATGGGGAAGGTTTATCGAAAATTTTGGTCAAACATTTTTGGATCAATCATCATTCAAAATTCTTTTGTAAAAAAATGAGTAAATTACCTCGTCGTTCGGTAAATCTTCAACACGAAGAGCCGTTGGAATTGGAAAATCATTTCGTCCTTCGATTACCGGCGGTAAGTACATTTTTTCTTTCTTTCTTTCTTCGTTTTTTTATTACAATTTTGTATTGCTTTGAAGGATACGGCGGCCAAAGTGAACGAATGGCTCGAAGAAGGCGGTTCAGCGTTCAAAGATCGATTATTCATCCAATTTCAACCGGACATGCGACACGCTTTGGTTCGTGTCGATCACGAAACATTGTACGGAAAGGTAAGAAATGGTCTTGTTTCTTGATTCTGTATTCTATTGTGTGTAGATTTAGATTTCCTGTTAGATTTTTGGTAAAATTTGTTCCATTGCTTGTTTCAATGCATATAATGACTTTGAATTGAACATTTGGTAATCGAACGTTTCATTATATTTTCAGCTGATGGATCTTCCGTGCGTCGTCGAAACGTTGAAAACGCTGGATAAGAAAACGTTTTATAAAGTGGCGGATATCGGGCAAATGTTGACTTGTACGACGGAACCGGAAGTATTGGACGAAGAACAGAAGGCGAAATTGGCGGCCGAAGCCAAGGATCCGAAGAAAAAGGACAAGCAATATCAATTTGGTCATGGAAGTAAGTGGAAGTTTTTCATAAGGCGTTTCCGTTTTTTGATTGCAATAGGAATATTTTTCGTTTTCAGTTACTCCTCCGTTGAAAAACGTTCGAAAGCGACGGTTCAGGAAAACTTTGAAGAAAAAGGTAAGGACTCATTATGCAGGTTTTAGTTTTGTGTTGTTTATCTGTTATTTTGTCTTTCGTTACTGTCTATAAATACAATAATGGTCTTTTTCAGTACATGGACGCTCCAGAACTCGAAAAGGAACTGAAACGTTTATTACGCGAGGATATGGAAGCGGTGAACGTCAGGTAAAGCTGTCATTTATCGTTTTGTTCGCTTTGTTTCTTGTCTGACTGGATTTCTATTTATTACTTTTCAGGTGGGAAATCGTCACGCCAGAACAAGAGGCTCAACAAAAATTGAAAAGCCAAAAGCAAAAGCATCCGGATGGCGACGATCCGTCGGCGAGCGCAGCCCAATCGAGCAAGCAAGGCGGTGGCGAAGCTCCTTTAAGTCGTAAGTCCGTTTCATTTTCGTTTCTTGATTCTTAAATTTTTATAAACGATCGATTTCGTGCACTTCGTTTTAGGCGTTCACGAATTATTCGGCGACGCTCTGACGAGCAGCAGCGAAGATGACGATAGTCGTCCACCTAGCGCCGAGGTCCAGATTCCGGATTCGGATAACGAACTCGATGTGAGCATGGCCGGTCCGCCGTCCAGACAACGACAAGGCGATTCCGAATCGGTCACAAATCAAATGGGCGGAGACGATGATGATGATGCCGAATCGTTCGCCTTAGCTCAACAAATGATGGCCGTCGATGTGGAAGAGGAACGGCCACCCGAGGTCGATTCGGGTAAGTTTTGTTCGCAATCATGCCGTTTTGTTCCGCTGACCGGATTGTTTGTAAAATATTTTTGCACGTTTCAGAAACTCTGCGAATGCAAATCGTCCAACTCCAATCGCAATTGATGCGGAACGAAAAAGCCCGGAGGAATCACGAAATCGAGGCCAATGCGACGGAGAATCCGGATTTGAGAGATCGGTTATTGCAAGATATTCAAACGTTAGTCGACAGGGATAAGGAGATTCGAGAAGAGGTAATCACTGCTTGCTATCATCGATTTCATCATTTGAGCTTGATCGTATAAAATTGTGCTTTTTTCAGGTCGCTTCGTTGAAACGCAAGATTCAAAGGCTTGGTTGATGCGATTTATTTTTTGTGCAGTATTTTTTTGTTTTCACAGATGCAGGTTTGTTTTCTCGTGTTCATAAGAGCTTTTGTGATCAATTACATCCATGCATCTGATACTGGATATTCAATTCTTCCAGTCACGACCTAGCTATAGGTTTTGATACTACAAAAGGATGCTTGATTTTGACTCCATATTTTCGTACGTCGTCCCAGCTAACAGTAAGTTCGAATCAACAAAATGCAGTGCTTCGACTATCTTCCATTCATTGAAAAATTCAAATTTTCCCGCACAATCAGATTTGTTGTCTGCTTCAACCGCGACCAGAAAGTTTTCTGATTCTGATCGATATGATTTAGTTTTCTTCGATTATCTTCATCCCATTCAATCCGTTCTTGTGGTGAACTGATGAAACGTTCTTCCTTCCCTTTCCTTTATCCCGATTGTACTGTAGCTTCCATCCCGAAAATGGCTCAATCGTCGACTCAATGTTTCGTATGTATCTTATGTCGTCATACGTTTCATTATTTGGGCACGGTTCGTCGACATATGCAAACGCAGCATAAACTTCAAGATCAAAACGGGATGGAGAAATATTATTCGATTCAACATTTCGTCGTTTCACAACCAACGACGACGGGCGTATCCATTGGAATCGACGACGACGACGATCTCGAGGAAGCGGGCACATCGACTACGACGACGATCAGCAATAACAACGGCTACGATTCGCCCGCGAGTCCGACGAAACGGCGAAAAGGAGTGAAAACTCGCGACCTTCAATGTCAAGCTTCGTGTCCGGATTGCGATCGATTGGAGAAACGAGAGAAGCAATTGGTGAAGATGTTGAAAATGTTCAAGAAAGAAGCCGGGCGAGCGAGAGCGTTATTGGAGAAATAACGAATCGATCGATCGTTATCGGAGGAATCTGTTGTTTGGTGAGGATGCCTTCTTTATTCATGGTAAATTTTCGGGTTAATTAGTTGTTTATTCATGGTTTTCAGGTTAATTAGTTGAGAAAATTATTGTTTTCTTTGTTGTTTTCGTTGTTGAGAGTAGTTGAAGGATTGTGAGTGAATATTACTGGGATATGTGATCTTGCAGCCTGGGGACCTGCGCCGTATGAAATTCTGACAGCTGATCAGGGTTTCGTTCGGCGCAGATTCGCAGGTTCAACACCTTTACAGTAGGACCCGTGGAGAATAGTATTTGGTCCCCTTCCCTTCCCTTAGGAACCGTTCCCCATGATCCCTCCCCGTCCAATAATGAAGACTTTAGAATAGGGAGAGCCGGAATCTCGAGGTTTGTTTTTATTTCGAGAGAATTTGAAATGGATTTCTGCCTATGCTTTGTTTAGCAGCCAATCTATTTCAAAAAGCTCGAGCTCGGAATATCCAGAAAAATTCCAGATTCCGGCGCTCCCTATTGGCTTCAGTAGAACAGTAACGAACTCTTCTCTTCGATGCAGGTCCTGTAACTTTATGGACCGTTTCCAACAAACGCTGATTGATTGACTGTGACTCACATGTTGCTTCATCATCGCCTAAGCTTCATGATTATCCATTTTCACCACCAATCACTAGTCTCCTCGAGACGCGACACCCTTTCGTCGGTCGGCACCTTCATGCGTCATCACTTCGAATCTTCGATTTCTTGGGACTAAGGTTCACCGGGTTCAGGGTTCCACGGCGGTAACTCGATTAGGCTTCTCCCGGTTCCCTAGCTGGTGGCTCGGGGCCATTATTTCTACCGCAGAGACATGCAACAAGAGTAAATGTACACATTTGCATGCCATCGAGGGAAAACGAAGCTTGTGTCTTCAGTTATTTCTCCTCGGTCTCTTTGACATGCCAGTGGGAAATCCATTTCTTCGAAGAACACGACGACTCGTGTTCTTTGCAGTTCGACCTTTTCCTGTTTAGTTTGTCGCAATGTGTGTCTTGCCTACAGTGCTGATCGGTGGGGGCCGAAGGTCGTACGATCGATTGCCCCCCTGTATACTATGAACTGTAAGCGTCCAAGCACACGGATACGACGATGGAACTCGTACGCGGATTCGCCGAAGATACCACATTCCACGGGATTAAGGATTTCCGACGAATACGTTCGCGTTGGGCGTTGGCGATTTGGACCGTGATCGTACTGACTTGCGTGTGCGTCATGCTCCTGGAGATGGTCATGATCGTACAGCAATATCGAGACAATCCGACGGCCACACAAGTCACACCGTTGTTCCTGGACACGTATCCGTATCCGAGGATTTTGTTTTGTCCCAACGAATGGATCAACGAGACGAAAGTGGCCGAATTGAACATTTCCAAACCCCTATTAACCTACGCGCTATCGCTCCTGCAAGATTTAGTATTAGCTGAGCATGAGAGACGAAATTTCACGGCCAACTCGCACGATATGGACGAATTGGACGGCGAATTGAGAGTATTCTTGAAACGCCATAAGTTCAAAACGTACGTTTCATTTTACGGATTGATCGCGAATGATCCTCAATTGGTGGCCCATTGCGATAAGTGCACTTATTATCGTAAGCATATAACGGCGTCGGGTGTTTGTATACAACTTCGTTTGAATCCGGCCTCGTCGGCGTTCCTAATCCAAAGTCCACCCTCGTTTCTGTACATGGAACCCGAGCCCGATTCGCGGAACGCTCATCTCGTACCCGAATATTCGGGAATGTACACGGCCGACGCGTTGTACGTCTCGTATTTGCCCCAAAACGAGTTCTTCCTATTCGATCCGATTCTATTGAATCGAAATTTCTCCTATATTCTAAGAATTAAACCGACGTTGTATCAACGTTTGAATAAACCCGAGAAATCCTGTATGACACCGGATATTTATAAGATTACGAATCATTCGCAATTGATGTGCTACGCGAAATGCGACGAAGCGCATAAGAACCAATGTAGGGGATGTTTCTATTTGGGACATAACGAGGGAATCATCGGCAACGGTTCGGTGCCGGCCGACTTCGATCTGCCCCTATGCTCGACGATCGTCACCGATCTGGATGGGCGGTGCGTGAGCGGCGGCCAAGAGTACGAAGCTTGCGTGTCGGCGTGCAGTCCACTTTGTCACGAATGGGTCTACGAGACGACGTTGATTCCGGTGTCGCAAAGGAAATTGTTGAGCTCGGATCACGAACACGATATCTCGGTGGCGTTCAGCTATCAAGTGAGGTACGGGGAAACATTGATCAAGGAGGTATCCACTTATTCGTGGGACTCCTTCCTGAGCAATGTCGGCGGCCAGTTGGGTCTGTGGATGGGCGCCAGTGTGGTCTCACTGCTGCAACTGATTCATTTCTTGATTATGCTTCTCTACGAGAAGGCGTTGAAGAGCGGCGAAGAGTCCTCGTCGTCGATGGCCGTGCATTCGTCGTTGCACAATGGACGACTGCACCACGACGAGCATCATCGGAATGGCGATGCGCAAATAATGACCGAACGACCGGTCTATTTCGTCAAGAATGTATTCTCCAATTACGCACATCGCCATACGTCGATCGATTTGAATTTGAACGGAGTGAATGGTGGGCATCAGCAGCAGAATGGAACGGCGAACGGCGTATCGAAGAGGAGGACATCTTGGAATAAGTGAATCCGTTCGATAAGTCGTCGATGGGTGTGATTGAGCAGTGCCTTCGGATGAATTTGCGAATATCGTCCTTTATGATGTATGCCGAGAAATATCATTAACAAGTAATACGTACTCAAATGGCTCCAGGCAAATAAGAAAATATTCAGTTCAAAACCGAGTTACAATAGTAAGAAATCAACAAACTGGCGGTTCACTTTTCCCCATAAATCATACACAGGCACGCATCAAAACAATAAAAATCACAATCAATCACCACCACAGACACGTCATCGATCACATACGATTCATTCGTTCGTTCGTTCATTTCCTTCCTCGCGGAATCGGAACCGGTGTCTTGGACTTGCGCGGATCGACGTTGCTGTAATCGTGATCATCCTCGTCCGTCGACATCGGCTCGCATTCGGGCGGGCAATAATAGCCCACTCGCGGGCTGGGCGGACACGGTGGCGAGACGGTCGCGTACGGTTGCAACGAGTGGCTGCTCTCGGTCAGCTCCTCCGACGGTTCCCTCCGTACGGGGTGTTGTCGCAGAGGCTTTCGTTGACGGTAACCTCCTCGCTTCTTCTTCTTCCCACGTCTCTTCGGATGTTTCTTCGGGTCAACTTCCCTGATGACCACGACGCAGACGACGAGCAGGACGATGATCGGTACGATGACGAAAACCGCGCAGATCAAGTAGAACCACCATTGGTCGAGAATATGCGGCGTCGGTGTCGTCGGAGTCGGAGGCGGTTTCTTCTGATCGGCCATACATACCAATCCGATCAAACTGAGTCGATAGTCCGTCGAATTGATCGACGTCGAACTGGAGCCTTCGCATTCCACATCGGCGAATTGTAGTCGTTGGCCCACGACGTTCCGTTTCTGTCCCCGTACGTACATGCAAATTGCGCACGTTTGATTCTCGCCAACTTCGCTGTCCGGTTGACTGAGGTCCCAGAAGTTGAGGCCGAGGTGACTTTGGACGTTGAGCGTCGAATTGTCCTTCGTCCAGTACCACATCTCTTCGGCGGTCGACTTTTCCAGTTGCATCACCGGTCGAATTCGTCGCAATCCCAACCATATCGATGGATACTGCCACTCCACTTTCCTCTTCTCGAACGGTACGGCTGATCGTCGACTAATCGGATTTTCCTCCATGAATTTCTCCAATTCCTTCTCCAAATTCTTCCTTTTCTCGGACGTGTCCACTTTCGGCGAGTACCATTTCAGCTGACCAATTGCCAACTTGTCGCATTCTCCGGAGGCCGCATCGAAGGATTCGCTGAATTTCTTCCGATCGTTCTTGTGATTCAATCGACGAATGTAGACGCAAACGCCTTTCACCAATTGTTGACTTTGATCGGGGCAACTCGTCGGCGCCGAAATCATCGAAATCGCAAGTGAAATCATCATCGCCATCAGAATTCGCCGCACCATTTTCCGAATTCGACTCGACGCGAGCACGTCAGAATTGAACAATGAACGAGAGTCGGAAAGGCGATGTGGGAGGCCGCACTTTACACTTTCGTCCGTGGGGTATCTATTCTTCACAGCAAGTGTCGGAAAGTGAAGGCAAGGGTCTGTGCGAGATCTGATTCCTCTCAAATCAAATCAAATACGATCCAGCTGCAGTGGGCACCTGATTTTCATGCATGCACCGTCGGGCGATTGAATCGTTGCTGAACCCCATAGTTCCTCCAGTAATCTTCATTTTTGTCCTCAGTTGCAAAAACTAAAAAAATCCTCAGCTCAGAAACCCAGCATTCAATATTTATTGCAGTCCAGCTCCCAAAATCAAACCAAACATCCGGTATCTATTCATTCATCAATGTGATCATCGCACGAAACCGATTCTGCGCCGCTCGGAGATATGAACAACGGCGAGCCACAATAATCCGCTGGAAGCCAAGCATCGTGTCCATTCGCCTGATTCTTCGGTATCTTACTCGAAACTGAAGATTGCATTCTCTTCTTCTGCTGACTATCGTAAGGAGAGAAACGTGCGCTTTGCATGATGCCACTGCAACTCGACGAAGCCGTGGTTAGTGCATTCGCCGAGTAAGCTTTCGTGAAAGCATCTGCGGAAGCTGAAGGAACGTCCATTTTCTGATGGTTGCATGCTGCTGCTGCGATTGCACCTCCACCACTGCACACGTAACTGAAAAGGATAAGAGGGGAAGAGTTCAAGCGAGGGTAGAAGAATAATATAGTGGGTTAGCTGGAGGGGAAGGCGGGGAGCTTGAAACGGAAGGATCATTAGCTGCTGGGGAAAAGTGCATCTACACTGCTATCGACAAAAAAATGAAACTGCAACGTTAGGTCAGAAGAAAAAGCAATCAACTCAACAGACCATGCTAGACATCATGACACAAATACAGACGGCCCCGATTAGTATTTGAGTCCGATGATCAGTCCGATCGCAAAAGCCTGAATACATTTCCATTTTTATATCGCAATATACACGACCCAAAAATTTAAAAAAAGAAAACAATCAACAAGAACCAATTAAAAAAGCATGAAGTCGAACTTATACACACAAATAGATTCTCCTTATCTCAACCACAACTGTTCGTACTTGCTTTTACACCCATCCTTTCCAAAAAAAGCCTTCCTTCGAGAATAGATCAAAACCAGAAAAAGAAACAAAAATCACAAAACCAGCTCACTTTCGCCCACTGGGCCTCAAAAAACGTAACAAGACCAGCTTCGCATTTTAATTAATTAATTTAAAAAATCACACATGTACAGACATACACACATTGAAAATCGTTCCTCGAGCACCGCCAGTTTTTCTTAAATTTTAAGTTTTTGCATATAAAAACGTTCAAAAAGCTTTATCGTTGTAACCAGATTTAGGCGCGAAAAGAAAAAAACCCATTTGAGACGTTTATTGCCTTATTGAGCATTTGTTAAAAGTTTCTTGACAAGCATCTGCGGAAATAGGCATCAAGGACCCAGGTTATTTCAACAAAGACCTTTTAATTAATTTTAAGAAGGGTTGGGTTTTGGAAAGAAGTCCTAACTGGGGTTTTTGAGAAGCAGCAGCTGATGGGTGGGTAAAATTCGGAGAGGATGTTCTTTGGCGCCGAGGAACAGCGATCACTTATAATTTGCAAACGGAAAAATCAGAAATAGTGCTTATCAATAAAATAAAGAACTCAAGGGACATTGACAGAAGGGATGAATAGACAAGCTATTGGATGATGGGATCTCAAACTGCTAAGAATAAGTGTTTGTACAAAATATTTCGTGCTGTAGCAGACCTTATTGATAAACTATTTATAAAAAACTGATGTTAGCACCATACTGATCACCAAATTAGTCAATCCAGGAATGGCTGGTGCATCGATCAGAATCGAATAGCACATTTTCCTTCTCAGCCAGTGAATGCCCGAACAATTTGAATATCCCTAATCATTAATTAAAAATTAATTAAAAATATTGCATGTCTAAATTTAGAAGCGCCCAAATAACTGGAAGCGACCGAACGAACAAATGACCAGAAGCAAATTAGAAATGCACTAGGACCGAAACGAGTGCTCTTATTGCAGGTGTTGTGCATAAAAATATATCGCGTGAGTTAGTGTCTGTCTTCTCTACCTAGTTTAGACATAAATTTAAAATTTTCATCCTTACTCATGTACATACAACCAGCACCATACGAGTAACTCCCTAGTTGTATATTGCACACAATCTGGAAAGAACCTCTTTCCATTTTCGAAGAATGCAAAATTTCAAGCTCGAGAAAATTCAATTCAGACCGATTTGCCAAACTTTTTGAAAAAAATTTCCGTTCATTGCATAGCCCCGGGTGGCGATTGGGAATTCGAAGGGGCCCAGCAAATTTGTGAGCCAGGGCCAGCGCCGCCGCCGCCGCCCTGTTGTTGATGAGCGGCGGCTGCATGCACGGCGGCCGCGTGCTGTTGAGCATGCATATAGTGCTGTTGGTGTTGGGCGGCGGCGGCTGCGGCTGCAGCCGCGGCGTGATTGCCGTGGTGATGGTGATGATAAAGGGTTCCTCCGGCGTTCATGGACGTGGCCGGTATAGCCGCGTACGTTGTGGCCGGTATGGCCGCCCACCTCGTATTGATCACGTACTGCGAGAGTGCGGCGGCGGCTGCGGCGGCGTCCGATTGCGATTTGTGCATGCTCGGCTCGAGTTCCACATTGCGACCGCCCGAATTGCCGTTGTACGATCTGCGACGAAGGCGAAGGGGGTCAATGGCCTTCTGGATTGGACACAGAATAGCGGTGATTCGTACCTGCTATTGTCGCCTTTCATCGCCGCACCTCCGCCGTACATGCCGGCGGCGCCCAAGGCTAGTTCCGGATGCAGCAAGGTCGCCGGTTGACCACCCGGTCCCGCTTGGAGCGGTATGGTGAATGCGTTTCCAGCGAATACTACAGCAAAGAAGGAAAAGGATCGATGGTCTTCTAGAGGCTGTCGATTTGTATCAAGAAGTTAGGGAAAGCGGGCTCTCTCTCTCTCTACCTGTCGGGTTAAAGCCAGGGTGTGTTTGTAGCAATGGGTGCAACGGGTGAATCTTGGTAAGCTAAAAAAATGAAGGAGGAAAAAGTATATCAACTCTGGATCGAGGAGATTTTCGTGGATCATTTAGCGGCAGTGGTGGAGATCAGAGGGATCGGGAGTGCATTGTGCGCATGTGCTATTCCTAAAGTGCTTCTTCTGCCAGCCAAGACTTCAATCCCTCGGTGATTGCTCAAACTCAAAGTGTGCATGACTCAACTATTTGAAGAATAAAGGGAAAAAGAGTGGCGGAGGTGCAGGAAATGTGCTGCTTCGGACTGTACTCACCTCGGATGAATATTGCCCGAATAAGTTGGCACCCGCCTGTTGGAGCATGGGTTGTTGACTCGCGGCAGCCGCAGCAGCAGCGCTCGTTGCCAAAAGCAGCGGATTGATACTGGGCTTGGGGCGGTACGGAATCGTGGCTCCTTTCGGTGGAGACTGAAGAAATCGAAGCATTTGCATCCGGACTCACTCCAGGCGCTTTTATGGAGTTTCTTCTTACCTCGAGCAAAATCTGACATATCTCTTTCATACACATAATTATGGCCTCGGCAGTTCCGGAAATTGTGACCGCTCGTTCGGTGGAGTTGGGCAACATCTCGCTGGCGACTTGGATCGATGCCCCAGTGGCCTGCAATATTGCCAGTTCTCATCTCCGAGTTCAGTGGAGAGTTCATTCCTCATTACCTCTCGAATCTCCTTGATCTTCGATCCGCCCTTCCCAATCAACGATCCGCACTGGGTGGCCGGTACGATCAATCGGAAGGTGATCGGCGGTTTGGGAACGCTGTTGGGAATCTGTTGCATGTCCTAAAATGGTAGCACTAGTGGTCAGTCAATTGTGGCTCCATCAAACCGATCGGCCGTGATCTCATTCTTACGTCTTCGAATTTGCGACAAATCATAGTGAAGGCCTTATTGATGGTATCCACATTTCCCGTTATGGTCACGATTCGTTCGGGACACGATCCGTCCGAGATATTTATCTTCGCATTACTCTATAATCCAAATCAAAACAAGCCACTTCAGTTCACTGCTCCCGACCAATTTAGAGGGAGAACACAAAACATAGACACACAAATTTCCCTACCTCGTCTCGAATAATCTTGATGTGATCGCCTTTCTGCACGTATGAAATGAAAACAAAAACGGAAATGTCAAACGGGGGAAAAATCTGATTAGCCTAATGAGCCGACAGGTCTCGTTGGAACTGTTCCGCCGCGAGGGCGGGTAGAAAGGGAGGGTGGGTGTGGAAGGAAGGAGAGCAAACACACGAATGAGCCAAGCTGGCGACCGGAGAGAGAAAAGAGGCTCTCCTAAGCGGCTCGTTAGAAAGGCAAACGTTCGGCCTCTAACGAGCTCCCTGATCGAATTTACTCCTGGTCATGTTCGATCTCTGATTGTGAACAGCCACGATTCCCGAATGACAATGGTGTGGAATAGGAGAAACGGGAAGTCTTTTGTAGAATGACCCCCCAGTGGATCTAGTTAGGAAACCAAAGAAGAAAGGCACAAGAGGAAGAATGGCTTACCTTCCCGATGATGCTGCCAACTTCCTGAAACATAAAATCTGTCATAAAACAAACAAGATGATTCCCTCGAGTTCTCGGAATCACACACTTTTCCTTGCATCAACAATCGGATGGTCAAAATGACGGACAAGTTGGGCGCACCACCACCGCCGGCCGTATTGTTGTGTCCACCGTGGTGATGGTGAGCGGAAGGCAAAATCAGACTTTGACTCATCATTCCATTCGTGCTGGCCGATCGATGATTGTGCGAATCGCCGCCCCCCGACGATGGGGTTGGCGAGGAGCTGGCACTCTCGCTCGTCGTTCCATCGCCATTGGTCATGATCGGCGTGGGGCT
>JAQGCW010000024.1:0-22796 GCA_034700065.1 Mesodorylaimus bastiani | reverse complement strand
CCGTTTTGAATTTGGCGCGAAATTCGAATTTTGGCGGTTGTTTGAAATGGTGTAGTTTCTTTTCCGGACACCCTGTAGTGACCATGGACTCTTTTCACCCTTTCTCTTTTTCCAGGTGGAATGCAAGAAAGCACAACCGAAGGAAGTCATGCTACCAATCCAATTGGCCAAGAGTCGCTCGATGACGCGTGGTTTCTATTCGCCGGAACAATTATTGGGTAAGTTACTGTTTTTGATATTTCTGATGTTCGGAGGAAGCAAATAACGGATATTTCCCTGTTTCAGCTAGCTACGCCGCGTGCTTGCCGCGAGTCGGTTATGGTGCGACCGCGCCTGGTTTGTACTACCCCGGTAAGTCATCCATTTAGATCTTCATCCCTTGTTCGATGAGTTTCTTTCAAGTTCGACGCTTACTGACCGAATTGTTTTTGTTTTTCAGCTGCTAATCTCTACGGTTACTTGTTGTCGCCCGGTGAGAAATTGTACGCGGATTTGGCCTTGCCGCAAGCGGCCGCCATGGGCGTCGCTGGTGGCCGACCGGATTTGCTTCGATCGAGTAAGGGATTTGGCTTCGTTTCTTTGGTCCTGTTCATTGGCTAATCGGTAAGCATTCATAATATTTTCAGTGATGAACGGCTATCAAGGCTACCAAGGCTTGTCGCCAACATCGCCGGGTGCGCCACGGGTCTTCCCGGGTGGTGCAGGTGCATCGCCTCAATCGGCCGCGGCCGCGTTCGACTTCTTTCAAACTGGTGGTGCACCGGCCGATTTGGCGTCTTATATGCAAGCGGCGAGTCCGCAAATGCACGTCAAGGTGAATCGAGATTGTAACATTTCTTTGGTTCCTCTTTCGATTTCTTACAAATGCTTTTTCATTTCCAGGCGCCACAATTGCTCGCCGCCAGCTACAATGGTTACCATTGAAAAAAAATCGTCAAGAAATCGACCAACGACGGGATGCTGCTGGATATTTTTGATCAATAATGGTTGTCGTCGTTTTGGTCGATCGATCGATCGTCTTCGTGTGCAGCTTGGTTCGGAAAATGGTGGAAAAATGGTCGTGCGTATTTCTTATCGATGTGTGGTCGGACATCGTCAATTTTTTTTGAACGGTATGTGAACATGTGTTTGTGTGCTGGTTCTTTATTTTTATCCCTCACCTCCCCCCGTCAATTTCTCTCCTACTTAGGCTTCCGGCTGACTTTTGAGCGCGTTTGTACAGTTTTATTTTTGATCATTTGGTCATTTTTCTTTTTCTTTTTTTTTGTGTGCGAGTTCAAACAGGAGGTGGAGCAGTTCAATATTTTTCTTTTTTCAATTTATAGTTTAGGTGCGTGTTTCATGATAGAACAGAAAATATGTTTTTGAGTAAGATACTTTCTAATTGGGGAAACTTCTCTGTGATCTACAAATCGATCATTGTTCTTTTGTCAAATTTGAAATGAGAAAAGAACATTTGGGTGGTTCGTCATTGCCTGCTTGGCTTGGGCGACGAAATTATAATGACGGCATTCTTTTTAAATGAAAATTTCTTTTTTTTTACAAGAATGACATCTGTGTTAAGAAACTTTCGTGAATTGCATTTTTTTTGTAAATGATATTTTTTGGTACCTTTCCCCAGTTTCTCTTTTTTGAAATTTTGCCTTGGGTTCTTGTGGCTCCTCTTACACCCGTACAGATTTTTTCATTCTTGGAATCCTAGAGCAATACTTTGAAAACAAGACAGATTTTTCCTAAAGTTTTTTTGGATCGTAGAGTCGTTATTTTGATTGGGGAACACTTTTTTAGCTTAAAAATGTCGTAGATGCAAGGATTCTATATATTTTTCCCGCTTAGATTAGGATTTGATGAGACCTCTCGAAGAAGATCGACTTTGTTCCCCATTGACGCCGATCATTTTTTTTAATTTAGAATTAGTCGAATGCTTACGGGCGTGTATGATTTTTTGTGTGTTGCATTCTTTTTCTGAAAACATGCGGACTTTCGAGAATTCTTTTTCGGAAATTTTATATGCGTTGCGCTTTTCTATGCATGAATGTCGTAGCATTACTTTTTTTTCGAGAACGTAACCTACCTGTAGTTTAGGACATGGCCTTTTTCCCTTTTTCGAAATTCTCATCCCTCTATGAATGTCGTGTGGTAGAAAATTGTGTCACTTTTCTGGAAGACGCTATGTAAATGAAAATTCATTCGAATATATTTTTTGTCTAATTCAAGAAAACATGTCATGAAATCAGCAATTAAGAAAACTCTATCAGCCCACCCAAAGAACTAATAGTTAATATGAAAAATCTATTCAAAGCATATAAAATCTATGAAATCGCTCACCCTTTTTTCCACAAATGGAGCACGTCCGATAATCGATTATCGCGATTCTTACAAAAGGCGCAGAAATCGGCCAACATCTTATCTTGATACGCCTCGTCGCCCGTGATCGATTGTAGACGATATTTGTGACTTAGCATAGAATTCCAAGCCCACAAGAATCCGCGTTGTTTCCGATTGCGCGACATCAAAGTGCTGGCCAACGGGAGCATGACGAACATGCCGCCGGAAACGTGGACGAACTGCGAAGGCACCGGAGCGACACCCGCGACGAGATCGTGCACTCGACATCCCATGGCGAGGAATCCGAATCGACACAGGACGAACGATTGGAACGAACGAAACTCGTCCTCGGTCAATTCGTACAATTCGTCGACTTGCCGATACTCGTCCATCGCTACGAATATCGGACATCGCAAGGGGTCGGAATTTTGATTGTAAGGCAATGCGAACGGATCGATCGGCGCCGGGACCAAATAGAGACCACACTGCGGGGCCTTACGATGCCAACTGAAGACCATTTCGCCGACGGCACTCGCCGTCGCCACCAACCATTGAATATCGATCTCGAATGCGCGTTGAGGGCAGAACGATGGGCAATAACGAATACGACCCCATTCGTTGCGTTCCGTACGTCGATTCGGATCGAAATCGGTCTTGCACGTGCGTAATTCGAACGGACACTTCGCGGACGAGGTTTCTTTACGACATAAATCCCAAATGGCCGCGGCTTCCAATAACGATCCGACGTCCTTGATCGCCGACGTGGTCGGTGTCGACGGAGTCAACGGTGTCGATGGCGCGAGTGGTGTAAGCATCGATGCTGCCAGACTCGTCGGCGTATTGATCGGCAAAGTGGTCGTCGGTCCAACGAAATAATACAAATAAAATCCGTAGACGAACGGTCGTTTCTTGTCGCCACTCACGTGACACACGCGCCCGTTATCGATTTGTTGTTGAGCGAAGTCGACGGCTTGATCGAACGTTTTCGTCTCGACCACATTCATCAGAAGCCAATGAACGAATTCGGCACTGACGAACGTTCGATCCGGTAATTTGTTCGCCGGTGGGAAGAAGCTGAGGCCGGCGATTGTTGATCCGCCTTTGTTCTCCGAGCTCGTCGTCGTTGGTGTCGGAGCTGGAGTTGTCACCGACGAATCCGAGCCGCACGCCGCCGCGATGATCGTTGCTGGCACCGCCGTGGTCAATAGATGAGCCGCCGACGATGGGAAAGTCGCCGTCGAGGTCGAACTTTGCTTATTGCCCGATCCGCCGCCTTCTTTGTCGCCGGACAAAAATCGCATGCTCGGTTGTTGTCGACGCAATCGATTCACCGTTTCCATAAATTTCACGAATCCTTCCACGAACTTGCAGGCGTGCGGATTATTGATCGTACTCGATGCGCATTCGGCGATCGATTCGTAAATATCGCAGACGGG
Source organism: Mesodorylaimus bastiani (assembly GCA_034700065.1). Lineage (NCBI taxonomy): Eukaryota > Metazoa > Nematoda > Enoplea > Dorylaimida > Dorylaimidae > Mesodorylaimus > Mesodorylaimus bastiani. Next base: position 19,032 of record JAQGCW010000024.1, on the reverse strand, counting down.
CGCGTCTCGCGCGCATATCTTGCTCGTCACGAGGCTCGATCCGCCGCCGGGTAATAACAAATATCTCGACAGCCAGAAATTCATCTCCGTATGAAGTTTCTGATGTTCGTAATCCTCGCCCTCGCCTTGATGCACGATCATAATATCCATGAAACTCCAATTGAACTTCTCCAACGGTTCGTGTTCGAATTGTGTTCGGCTGTCTTCGTAGATGGCTGCGTCGGGGACCTGCAGAAGAAAAAAATATACTGTAGCTTTTTAAAAGGCTCATCAAAAAATTCATACAAAATCATTACTTACTTGAAACTGATACTGATAAACGAACGGTTTGAGCGGATAGGCGTGTCGAGGCAAGAATTTCGTGACGTAGATAATATTCCCTTGTAAGGTGAGTCGATGATAAATTCGATTAATACTCATGTAGCATTCTTTGTCCGCCTTGATCACGCCGCCAATACTGCTGGCGATGGCCGCGTGCAGCATTCGACTGGGTAATAGGATGATTTGATAACCTGAAAGAGCCAAAGAATCGATCATTTACAGCATCGAATGAAATATCGATGAGAATCGAGGCCCTACTGCGATCAATACAGTTCCAGAAAAATATCAGAATCAAAACAAAATGAAAAAGGCTCAGACTCACCTTGTTGCAATCGTTGACAAACCAATTCGTTGAATACGGCCGTCCGAAAATCGCCGCCGCCCAAACTGCTCGACGCATGCCATAGTTTCTCGACCGTATCGCCCAGATCGATCGAATGTTCGCTGAAGAAATAATCATTCTTCAACGATCTCGCGTCCGGGAAGAAATCGGTGGTGATCGGCAAGCAGGCGGGCAAGACGAACGATTTCCAATCGACACCGATCTCGATATCCGGATTCCATTGTTCCTCGCCCGTAGGTCCCCACGCCCAAATCGACGTTTTGCCTTTCGAGGCCGTACCGCTCGGACCGCTTTCGCCCAACGAGAATACGACGGGATTCGTCGACGAAGTCGAAACCGACGACGAAGTTTTGATCGCCGCGTTCGTCCCGACGCCGGCGATCACGGACCGTTGCGATCGAAGTGGCCCGACGATGTCCACACTGGCCGCATTGACACCGCTGTCGGTGGAGAGGGGCGTCGAGGCGTCGACGAATTCGCTCGGAATGAATCCGATTTCGGGCATTTGAGTCGGATCGGTCTCTTCGATATCGGCCACGCACAATGTCGATTTTCCTTCCACGTAATGGTGAGCTTGTTTCGAGAATCCGCGGAAGTCCACCGGAAATACGTGAATCCAACGACGACGATTCGACGTGATCCGCACGGAGAATTCGCTCGGCTTGAACGGATTGATCAACGGACGACGTTCATATTTGTGCGGCGAGAAATCGCCGTGATGCGATCGTCGAACGTAGCCGCCCATCGACGACGAAGGCATAATCGGTGCCGTCGATCGCCCGTCGGCGCTTCCGATTCGAAACGGAGCGCCCGTCGAGCCGTCGTTCGTCGCCGCTCCCATGCTCGCACCGGCCGCCGCGTTCTCCGACGGTGTCCTGAGGAATGGTACGGGCGGTGGCGGTGAATAACTCGGTCCAACCGCGTTGAGCGACACGCCGAGTCGATTCGGATCGGCGCCTCCCTTGCCCATCATACTCTCGTATAGTTTGGACGGAATGCCGATCGGTTCGGTGCCGCTCGAGTCGCCACTTCGATGACGACGGGCGGCGGCGACACTCTCGTTCACGTCCTCCTCGACGATCGCGCCGGCGGTCGTTCGTGTGCTCAGCGATGGTGTCGCCAGAATCGGCGTGGGACGACTGATCGACATGGCTGGGACGGAGATTTTGTGCTGACGACGTTGGGCACGTGTGACCGGGGCTTCGATCGCCGCGTCGTAAGCGTCGAAATCCGGATACGTGCTCGAATGTGGATCCGATCCGAAATTCGGCGGTAGGAGGACGGGATCTTTCTGAAAATGATAATTAATTAATTAATCAATTTTAAAGACCAATGATAAAGAAACCAAAAGTGAAAACCAAAACACACACTTACCTCTTTCTTGAGCAGCGATTCGGGCACATTGACGCGATATCGATGATTCGAAAATGGAATCGGATAACGCAACGGATTGTAATAACTGTAATTCATCCAATGCGATATAAAATAATCCTCGATTTCCGGCGGATCTCCGTGACGTATATTGGGCGAATGGAAGATGAAAAGCGGCACTATAAAAGGTAAGTCCAATCGACAAATCAACACTGCTCATGTGCCATGTAAAAGCAAAACTACACAACCGATGCATCGAGAAAACCCGAATGTAAGAAAACGAGAACTGACTTACCAGCGTGCAACGGTTGTTCGCCCAAACAAACCAAATCGATGGCGATACCGATATCGATCGATCGTTGTTTCGTCAAATTGGCCAAACTGCGATCAACGTTAAATACGCCGCTGCCCGGCGTGATCAACGTCGTACATTGACCGGTTCGTTCGAAATTGCGATCGATATTGTGCTTGGCAAAAACGTTCAACGAGATGCTCTGAAAGGAAACCAAAATTTTCAAAATGAACAAAAAACGAACGAAATCAAACAAACAGAAACGAAAGAAATTAAAAATTTAAGAACTCGAAAGGAAACAGAAAGAAAGATCGCTTACCAACGTTTCCAGGAAATTCCCATTGGCCGCCGTCGAATTCTCGCACGCGGGCATCTTCAACTTGAAATGATACCGTTCGATCGAATTCTTATACTCGTTGAATAGTAATCGTAATTTGGTCAGTACCGGTTGCCACTCCTCGTAGTGTTCGTTTTGGACGACCAATCGATAGAAATCTTGAAAATAATTACCGCAAAAGTCCGTTTGCACCTTCGATCGTTCGGATTCGGGGAATTCGTTCAAATCGCGTACGGACGGATAAAACCAGCGGGAGAAGGCGACGATCGTCACGTAATGAGCGCAATGACGATCCATCCATTGTTTGAATAATTCCGGCAAGAATCCGTCGACGCATTTCTCGAAATACAAATCGCCGTACGGATCGAATTCCCACATTTCGCAACTCATTTGGATGAAAATATAAATCATGGCGCTGCTCGATCGGAAGACGACGCGCGTTTCCTCGTCCACATAACCGGAGACCGAACATTCGCCTTTGCTCCATACTTCGCGAACGACCAATCGTACGCCGCTGAATTCCACTTTCTTATTCAAATAGACGCAACTGTTGAGTAGATATTTTCGTAATCGCCAAAAATCTCCGCGCGAAACGTATTGTTCTTTGAATGTGAGCTCGATCAAATCCAACGAGACGGCTTTCGAGGAGATTTTCGTCAAGTAGACTTCGCTGTAGTTCTGGAAATGGGATGAGAGAATACAAATTAAAAAAATACAGTGATCATCGATTGATCATCGTTAGTTGCCAAGTAAAAATGTGTTAGTGTCAGAATCAGACCTTTATGAATTTATGAAACATGAAGCATATCTTATAAGGTGCGCATATGAAAAGACAAACTCCACTAATCCTAAAGTCACAAACTGTAGAAATGAATTTCGTCCTTATCCCTCAGCGCTGATTGATCGAGAACGATAATCCTTATTGATTGAAATAAAGTGGAGTTGTGACATCTAAGATCCCAAGATCTCAAATTCGGAAGTCTCTAAGTGTCAGCGAATAATTACGATCGTAAGCGAGCTATGTATGACCTGTATTCACTTTGAGGAAGAACCAAGCTGGGGTAGATTTGCATACAGTTTCAAGAAGTTGGAAAGGAGCTCCCTGTCCTTGGCGCTCTGCTGGAGCTCACTGTCCTTTCCTGTTCTTTCTACGATCTCTGTCGAACTATCCATCAAATTTCTTCATATTCTCCCACCCTTCTTTTGTTTCCCAAATTTATGAATCCTATCTCTCTCAAATATAATCAAATCAAAATCTTTTTCACTTGCCAGACTGCTTGAAAAAATGCAAGTGGCTGCTCTTTTTCTTGTTCTCCACTGGCCGTTTGATCATTTGTCTGGGCCTTTTGGATCTTTCATCTATGATATTAGCACAAATACATACTGCGGTCTCGAAAATGCCCCTGGGCCCAGATTGGCGATCATTGAACCACTGATCATCAACTTTATCGATGGATTGGCGAACTGATCATCGATAAATCCTTGATCAGACAGTCAAACACAATTTGTGAGCATATTTTGAGCGTAAAAATACAAATTAGAAATACACATTGGGCAGCGTTAAAGTATAGGACTTGTAAGACCCCGTTCTGGGAGACGTAAAGCAAGGGAGACGTTCGAGCTTTTACCTTACTGATTTGATGTGATCTGCACTACATATCCTACACAGATCAGTGCTGCTTTGCATATTGAACTTACGGATAGCCCGCGCAAATTTATTATTTTAACACCTACAGGGGATCCGTAAAATTTTTAACTGACGAAACGCCTAAACGTGCGATAACTAAATGTTACAAAACATCCCAAATCCTAAAGCCTTACAAAGAATCTATTTGCATCAAATGTGTGTTCAGTGTTCAAACTGTACTAATGTTTTACTGTCAAACAGTTTACATACTGTAAGTATGAATAATTTAGTGGCACGAATATTTGGTGATTGTCCGATTTTGGCCGGGTTGGTGGAACGAAATTTTGGTGATTTGAGGTTTCCAGCAAAAAGATAAAAATTCAGAAAGCAGAAAAGAAGAAATTTTAGACGGTAAACCAGGAAAAACGTCACAATCGCGCTTGCTTTCGATCTTATCTCTTTTCTTATCGAGCAGTTTAATTTTTTGTGTGTGCCAGTAAGGTTATTATCCTTTGTTTAGAGGCTTCTCACTTTCAACATGAGCGCTTGTTTGAGGAAATGAGCGTTTTGTATTGAAAATTTAGACTTTTACAGCAAATAATTTCTTTATATGTTTTTGCATTAGGTAGGTTGGAGGAACTAAATTTTGGTGGACCATTGGCAAACCACCAAATCCACCAAAATTTAGTACCACCAAACATTTGCATACTTACAGTATGGTTTTAGAAAACTACAAGACATAACACTGTGAAACTTTTCAAACAGAAGTCATAAACATAAAAATCAAAAAACGAAAACTTTTCCACTCACCTTCCATCCGTAGGCGACGGCGATCTCGTGAACGATGCTGATCGTACCACCGGCTCCTTTTTGTCCCAAGAAATCCGGACATAATCTTGTCACTTGTAAATACAATCGTCCCCAATTCGAATCGTCGTCGGGCGAATATATTTCGACCACATCGCCCACGGATAAATCGGGAAATTCTTTCGGATTGAAGGCGATATCGACGTCGGCCAATTTTCCATCGCGTTTGTGTAAATTTAATTTGCACGTTTTCATTTTGGTCATGATTAAAAGTTTTGAGAGAATTTTGATTTGATCCAGGGAAGTTGTTGAAGAACTTATCAGCTGATCCTTGAAATCACCATTTCGCGGTTCTAGCAGACAACTTTAAACTTTGACTGATCGATTGCAATCGTGATTTCCATCGAAGCCAAACATGGTACACGATCAGATTTTTTTAAATTCTATAAATAATGATTTCGTGAATCCATTCAAACCCTCGATCGATTATGAAATCACAAGAAAGCCCGTTTCCAAGTCCGACTAATTAGTAACGTAGGAACTGGCCACATAATCCAAAACGGCCTCCTCGTCTTCGGGATATTGTCTGGATCGTTCGGCGTTCATTTTGTAATGGGTTTGGCGATATTCCTCGAAAAATTTCCCCACTTCCGGATGAGTGATTCGAATCGGTTCGGATTCGAAGACCATGTTCTCTGAAAAGGTGTCTTCCAGTTGGAACATAACGAAATATGACAAATTGACAGGAGACACAACAGGACAAGCCACTGAAAGACTGAAAGGAGACTCACCTTCAGCCGCGTATCGATTCGTACCGTCGTGTACCAATACGTGATAAAACGGTTGGTGATCTTTGGCCGGTAGATTCTGCACGCCCATTTGAGTTTTCCAACTGTCCGAAGCCGCGCATAACGGATCCCAGCCGGTGATCACGCATCGGTAATTGTATCTGGCGAAAAGGATTATCGATCGATTAACGATTAGATAAAGCGAAAAGAATCACTTACTGTTTATGCTTCATGATCATTCCCACGGCGTATTTGACTTGCGGATGTTTGGATCGAAGCTTCAGGACGTTCGGCTGAAACGGGAGCGAATATAAAACTTCTCAAAAGGGATGGACGAAAGAAGACTGACTTACTCCCTCCGAATTATAAATGGCCACAGTCATCAATCTGGCACGAGCCATCTCGATGAAATGTTGACGTTGAACTCGATGAATCGGTTCGAGCGGTTCGGGTATCGCCTCCATTAATTCGATAATCTGAAAACGATGAACTTCTCAACAAGGTGACATCAATTATCATCATCAAACCAGCTGAATAAATCTTAAAAAAGGAAACAACAGCTTACTTACCTTTTCGATATTCACATCCAAACGGAAATACTTTCGAGCCAAAGCCAATCGCATCTCGAAATCCATCGGCTTCAATACGACGCCTAATTCCCAAGCTGCTCGTTTCACCATCGAATCGGCCGGACGGAAACTTTGCTCCACGTGGGCGATGTTATTGATCATTCGAATGAGAACCTGAAAGGAGAAAGCAATGCACAAGCTCATTTCAAAAGTAAAGAAACCAAAAGACTTACCGAAACGGAATCAGCACTCGAGAAATAATTTCGATCGAATCTGAGGTGCGGCGAAGCGTGCGTGGCCCAAACTTGATCCTCCCGCATCAATCGACACGAATTGAACACGTCGATGTAAGTGTACTTTTGCGATTCGGAGAGCCTGCAAGGAGAAGAATTGTCAAATTTATCAAATTAATGTTGTCAAAATGAAGTAAGCAAAAATCACCAAAGGAAAAAGCACAAAAAAAGAACCTCCACTTACTCCGGATGATCCAAAAATTTCACAAGAAAATGCGACGGGAAACTAACCGGCGCGCAATAAACGCCCAATCGACGAGCCACTGCGTGATACAAGATGCACAAAGTGATCGGGATTCCCACTTTGGTTTTGATCACCTAGAAATGTGATCAGTCTGTACATAATAGTTTTGAAACAGCCAAGACTGATTGACTGACTGAAAGACATGAACAGGCACACAGACTATAAGAAAAAGTGAAAATCAAAAAGTGATGCCCTTACCTCGTTCAAATAAGAATTATTCGTGTTATAGTAATCCGCCACGTTTCCTCTAAATTCGTTCGCAATAGAGAATACGAAATTCAATGCGTCGATTATTTCTCTCGTTTCCGTCGGTGACCACACGGTATCTTGCAGGGCTGAAAAGTAAAAAGATCTGCTCTCTGATCGATTTGTCATTGATGATCCCAGTCGGAGGATCCACGCTGGAAATGCGGTTACAGTAAGTAATACAAATCCACCTTGGTGGATTCTCGGGCTGCAGACTGACCATGCTCGAGCAGCTCTTCCAAAACCAAGTGAAACGAAACGTTGTCCTTACCTTCGTGCCTGATTCGATCGCAATGCAATAGCGGATTTCGTTTGTTGATCTCCGATAATCGTCCTTTCGTCTCCTCGACCATTCGATCGAAACAAACCGACAAAGTATCTTCGTCCAAACCGATCGACGGTTGAAACCATTGAGCGAACATCCAGGCGCCTGAAAAAATCAAACCCCATCGATCAACCATCGAAACAATAAACGGCAGGAAGATATAGAAGAACAAAACTCTGATTAGCTTACCGATTTCCAATCGCTGTCCATTTTCCAACCATCGATTCCATCGCGGGAGTAAATTTTGTTGACATAAATAACGAACGGCACTCGACGCATAGTATTTATCGGTCAATCGTAGATTTCTGAAAAAAAATCGATTAGAAACGTTCAATCGAACTTTTAGACCAAAATCGAAAACCAAAAAGACCAAAAATCAATGATCGACTTACTCGGGTGTCTCGTTCAAAATATATCTCAATTCGTCCAATAGGAATATCTCGCCGAATTCTTGACCGTTCGCACATTCGAGCATCGTCGAGAAAGCGACATCGGACAAATGCAAAATATCTTCGCCGATATATTTCGAAGCCAATACGTCCAAACATGATTTCGCAATTTTCCTCATCGCCAAACGTCGTCGATACAATTCCTGCCAATTCTCGATGCGGACGTTGGTGGAATTGTCCAATCGCTTTTTGATTCGAGGCCATCTGAAGAAAAAAAAAACAAAGTGTGAGGTTCAGTAGAAACAAAGTAAAATGATTCAATAAAATTCAATAAAACAAAACAACAAATGCTATACATACAACAAAAACACATAAAAAGCAAAGAAGAAAACAGACGAAACACACAAAACGAAATGAGAAAGCAAGAAAAAGACAAAAACCAGAAAGTAAAAGTTATTACTGTACAAACTACAAACTTTGATTCCAAGAAACAAAGGAAAAACAAGAACGAAGCAATTACAAAACATCAAAAAGACAAAGACAAAAATGTTACAGTTCAAAATTGTGAATCAAGAAAAGACAAAAAGGGAAAAATAAACAAAATAAGAAATCAAGAACCCATGGTAAACAAAACAAAAGAAAAACCAAAAGAAAATGCGATAAACAAAAACGAAAAGACAAAAAACCAAAACCCAAAAACGAAAAGGCAAAAAGGATGGAAAAAGCCAAAAACCAAAAAAGACAAAGTTCCAAAACACTTACCTTTGAGCAAATTTTATTCGCCAAATGGTCGAATTATTTTGAAGGAATTCTTGAAATCGTTGACAAGTGGAACAAAATATCAAAATATCTCGACACGATGCATCGTTTTGTTGGAAAACTTTCTCCCAAATCGATAATGGAAGAATTTCGGTCAAATCCATTCGGTCGAAATCGATTTTAACGTTTTTGCGATTTTGAAAATTTTGAGTTTAGCTTTGCAAAATGGAAAATTCTTTGAAGACAAAAATGACGAAAATCTTACGATGTTTTGGGCACAACAATTTAAATTTCCCGCTTTTGAGATAAGTAGTCGCAAAACGTGAAAATCATTGCCAAAAATTATCCAACAAAATGAAAATTCGTGAAATCTTTCTCCAACGTTTGATGATTCGCAAAATTCTAATCGATAATTTCAAACAATGATCGCCAAATTTGATCGAAATCGAAATCTTCAACAACATTATTGTCGCTTCAAGTTTCATTCTTAAAATTCAAAAATTTCAAATTACTTCTTGTGAAAAACTCGCTCAAAATCGTGTCGAAAATGAGATTAATTCATAAAGAAATTGAAAAGGATGGCGCTGGGTAAGTTTGATCTTTGATTTGATTTGATTTCGAGTTTTTTTATTTTGTATAATGATTTTAAAATGTTTTTTAATTTCAGGCAAATCACGTTTATACCGGAGGAAGCGGAAGACATGTGGCACGCGTTCAATTTGATTCAAGAAGGCGATTCTTTGAGAGCTTCGACTGTTCGGTAAGACGCGTGATTTTTTGGTTTTGATTAGTTTGAATGCTAATTTGAAAGAGATTTTGAAATTTTTTCGAAGAATTTTCGAAGACTTTAAAACGTTTTCTCGATATTCAAAAATTGTCAAAATCAAATTCGTTTGATCTCGATATGGTAGCTAATGTGGTCAGTCTTTTCCGTTTACAGGAAAGTTCAACAAGAGTCGAATACGGGCACAGTGAGCAGTCAACGCGTTCATACAACGTTGACCGTCGCCGTGGAAAGTATCGATTTCGACACTCAAGCCGGAAGTCTCCATGTGAAAGGACGAAATCAAGAAGAGAATCAACATGTCAAGGTAAGACGACAGTTTTCGCACTTTTTGTCGCAAATAGTTCTCAACCCCTGAGATTGTGTGAGTTACCCAAATGTGTTTAAGCATGAAGTCTGTCAGAGATGGAAGGGATCATTCTTTCACTGATTGCTGAGTGCCGGAATCTCGAATATTTTCGGATAGTCGAAGCTCGAGCTTTTTGAAATTGATTTGCTCATGCATGCATTGAGTCCAATCAACCTTTTCGAGCTCTCTCGACCTCTGGAAAACTAAAACTTCGAGATTCCTGCCCTCCCTATTGGACCAAATAACCGTCAAACAACAAGTACTACAAGTTATGACCTTGATTTGACGAATAATTACTCAAAAGAGAAATCATCTTCCTTGCCATTGGGAGATCCATCTGAGCATTTCCTCTCGGATAGTTTCCACTTTAGGTTCCTGCACCGAAGTTATAATTTGCCTGAGTTCTTACTTGAGTATTTACGGGACTTTCCTTATTAGTCGGTCGATGAGCAGGGTATGGCTAAAAACCGATCACCCATCCTAATCGATTCACAGATCATTGTGAGATCAACGTGGAAACTGGCCGATGTAATAGCAGTGCTAAGTTGGATTCCACGTTCCACGGATTTTAAGTTGGTGCTGTGACTTGACAAATTTCTCACAATGAGCGACAGACAAGCAACACCCGCCATGGGTCACTAACACGGAGATTTGACAACAAAATAATAATTATAACAATAATCTCAGGAGTAGGCTACAGATTCTGTATCAAACACCAGGGGCCACTTGCACAATGGTGTCCTAAAGTTAGGGCGGGTCTTAGGACATCCTTCAGCATGCCCTAAGACGCGTCTAGGACACCGTCGTGCAAGTGGCCCCAGCCAGGATACAGAGGAGCCACGCTTGTCACGAACCACACTGACTATCTACCCAGCCCACACTTGACTCTATGGTACTTTACACTTCACTTGTTCGTTTTTTCAGCTCGGCGCTTACCACACGCTCGATTTGGAACTGAATCGAAAGTTCACGTTGTTCAAACCGTGTTGGGACGCCGTACATTTGGAACGTGTGGAGATGGCGTGCGATCCGACACAACACGCCGACGTTGCCGCCGTCGTCATGCAAGAAGGTATCGCCCACGTATGTTTGGTCACACCGAATATGACCATCGTCCGAGCCAAGATCGATATGAGTATTCCGAGGAAACGCAAAGGCAATTGTTCGCAACACGAGAAAGGATTGGCGAAATTTTTCGACACCGTCGCTCAAGCGTTATTACGACACGTGAATTTCGACGTTGTCAAATGCGTATTGATCGCGAGTCCGGGTTTCGTGAAGGACGAATTTTTCGAATACGTCTTTCAACAAGCCGTCAAGGATGGTCAAAAGACGTTATTAGAGAACAAGGGCAAATTCGTGCTGGTCCATGCGTCGTCCGGATTCAAACATTCGTTGAAGGAGGTCTTGGCCGATCCCTCAGTGGCCAATAAGTTGGCCGATACGAAAGCAACGTCGGAAGTGAAGGCATTGGATTCCTTTTATGGTAAGTTCGAATTAATGTTTGGAGTTAGAATTTGATCGATTCGTTGATTGAACTTTTGATTCACTTTTTTTCAGACATGCTCCAAAACGAACCGTCGCGGGCCTATTACGGAATTCGGCACGTTGAACGCGCCAACGAAGCTCAAGCAATCGAAATTTTACTCGTCACCGATTCATTATTTCGTTCGAGTAATATTCAAGAACGGCGTCGATACGTGAAATTAGTCGAAAGCGTCAAGGAGCAAGGCGGCGTTGTGAAAATTTTCTCCAGTCTTCACGTGAGTGGCGAACAATTGGCGCAATTGACCGGCGTCGCTGCGTTGCTACGATTCCCGATGCCCGAAATCGAAGACGAGGATGAAGACGACGACGAGACTTGATCGCTCGATCTTTAGCCAATATTTTCGAACCAAAATCTGTGATCTATCGACCGAATGAAGTTTTTTTTTTGAATCGATTCTTTACGTGTTATAACTGTTGAAAGGAAAATCTAAACATTGACTTTGTGTTTGTCTTTTGAATTGTGCTTTCTGAAAAAGTCGCCGTTTTTAAAACGCGCTCGACCGGTTTTCGGTTTATCTTTACCTCGTTCAGTGGATGCTTTTACATTTAGCTATAGCTAGTTTGGTTTGGTTTGGAAGGGAGTGACTTGTCAGTCAGTTTAGTTTATAGTTTGATCATCTGCCACGCGTCTTGTCCTTTTTTGCGACGGACTGATTGATCTTTTCGCGCACAACGTATACGTGCGCGCCAGTTTAGTGAAATAGACCGTATAGGGTAGTTTTAGTTAGGACGAATGGTGGGGGTTTCTCCTTCTATTCGACTACTGCAAGTGCTGTACTCCCCCGATAACTAGAGATGGTAGAAGAGAACGACTGCTGCTCGGTGTTTACTCCGACCAACGTCACCAGACTGTACCTAGACACATACACCTACCGCGGATGGATCCCATCGATTTTTGTACTCTACCAAACGTTTTGGTTTTATGTAGTTGCATTGAGAAATTTTAAGCAACTTTTACTTCTTTTTTTTCAGGAAAGATATATTGAAATAATCGATCGAAGATCAAAAAATGACTACGCCGGGAAAGAACGCCGAGGAATTAGCGGCCGAGTTCGCCGCCGGTGAACGTGACGTGGATTTGGGATCCGGTGGTTCGGGCAAACAACGGACGAAAGCCGAACAACGCGAACACAAGCAAGAACATCCCGAAGGCGATACGCGACGAATCGTCAAGAATGCTCAAAATGGCGAGGAGAAACGACGCGAGGAGGAGAAAACTAAGGGAAAATGAGGAAATCTTCACTTAGTTTATGATGAGGATGGATTTGAAAACAATTTGGACCACGATTTGGAAATATAAAGGAAATAATTCTTTCATCTGTTCGTACTTTTTTGGGGGGATTCGCTTTTCAAAATCTTGTACTGGATCATGGGATATTTTCGCTTTTTCATTCCTGCCTTTGATGAAAATGTGAGTTGGTTGGTGATTTGGGAGAGTTTGATTTGATCATACGAGGAGCAAAAACAAGGCCCGACCATTCTCGGCCACCTCGAAATGCACACTGACGTCGTGAGGGCAGAGTGTAAAGCGGTGCCGCCTGGCGCCGCCCGTACTACTTTACACTTTGCCGTCTGCAGAACGCTATTCACTTTGGTTTGAAGTCAGTCTGCGTTCTTGCTTTTGCCCAGAGCGGTTGGTTCTCGACCAAAACCAAACTCTTCTCTGTTGTTCATTTTGAATATTCCCGCGCGTCGTCTGCTTTTTTAAAATCATTCAAAATTGTCATACGCAGTTAGGAGATGTTGCGTCCACGAACACGAAAAAATCTCTTTTCTCGTCGATAAAAAAGTGAATTTGAGATCGAGAATTCGAAATTCTGTGAATTGAATTCGATCGATCGATCGATGTCGACGAAAGGAAAGGAACGATTACCAATCGATTCAGCCATCAGGTAAGTGAAATTTTATGAATTCTTTGTTTTTCTTAATTGTTCGTTGTCAGACAAGTCTTTTAATTACGTAAATCGTGTTTTTTTTTTCAGGATGGAGTGGTTGGATCGATCGTTTCTATTGGACGTGAAACCGAACGCTAGTTTCGCCAATTTATTCGTCAATTGTCCGGATGGGTAAGTTTGATATTTGATTCTCTTTTTTCTGTTGTTTTCAAAGATTTATTTTTGAAGATTTAGTTGTTTATGTACATTTTTGATAGTTACAATGTGATTTTTTGTCTCACATATACTGTATTGTTAGGTTTCTGTGAAGTTCACTGTATGTCCATAATTCGTCATCTTCCACCGCTGCATCTAACGGTCTTTTTTTCTTTTATTTCAGAACCCAACGCGATTTGATTCGAATCTTGAAAGATGGTGTCGAATTAGTGGCGAACAACGCGACGAATTCGGACAGCGACGATATTTTGGAACATCTCATCGAACCAAAGCCATCGGGCGCTTCGGCGCGTACTCCATCCGTTCGAGCCACGGTGGACGGACTTCTCCTTTGCCCCGAGACGGTGATGAATTACGCGTGGGTCGACGACAATCAAACGTTCAGTTGCAAGTTGAAAGTAGAACGATGGGAAGAATGTTACTTCAGTAAGTCTGCTCGTTATTTTCAAAGTTTTTCTGGTAATTGGTTGATATTTTTAAGGTCCGAAAAGCCTCAAAGCCACGTTGAAAATCCTCAGCGGCGAGACGAGTTTGGATCAGCTTTGTCAACAATTCAACGGTCGAGACATCGACGTCCAATGCGTCCAGTGCAAGAAACGTCTTTTGAAGGATAATGCCAAGTAAGTTTTTTTGCATATCTCTTTTCCTTCCATGTTTCAATGTGGCGAGTCCTTTTCCTTTTTCAGAATCACCCGCGTCTTTCAATTACCTTCCTCGAACTATAGCGAAACCGCGGACGAATGGTTTTGCTGTTGTTCCAACAATCAGCCAGCTCGTTCCAATTGCGCCCAATCCGGATGTGCTCATTCGCCCGCCGCATCTTCGTCGTCATCAAATCGCCTGGGATCGCCGAATCACGAGCAATGTTTCGTCGGCGATTCGTATTTCCATTTGAACGGTAAAGCGATGGACGGAATTCGAGTACTCTTGGACAGCGTCGCCAATCGAGTCCCAATCGTCCTCTGTGCTGGTTGCCAATGTCAATTGGGAACTTTGGAAGTGCCACGAGGTGAGGGGTGCAGTTTTATTTTTTGGGTTCGTTTTGATTTGTGAAGTTTACAGCTTCCATTTTGTTTAATTTCGTAAAAAATGTACCATTTTACAGGAACGATGAGCGTCAGCGAGAACGATACAGTCCGACTTTATCATTCCGCCGTGGATCTACAGTCGAAAAATGGCGATGCTCAGCGAAGTTTTCTCACTACGAGGTAAGACGTTTTCTTCCTCTTCGAGCGAAGTGTTTCTTTTCCTGATTTCTCTTCTATCTAACTTTCATTCTTTCAGATTCGGCACGAGAGAACGTTATTTCGCATGGCTTCTTCTATCGGAATGCGAGCAACAGTCGTCGTTGAAATTCGCTTTAAAAACTCTCGATCATCATCCTGCCTTGCTGGTAAGTAAAATTCAACGGTTTTTGTCTATTTTTGATGGTACTGACAGGGGTTTCTTCTTTCCAGGTTTGGCTCTTAGATTCGTATTCCATAATGGTGAACGGTCGTCTTTCCGATACGTGGAATATGGCGCCGTTCAAACCGTTTCCGATACTCAAAATGCTTTACAAGAAACTGGATGATACGGATATGAAGTAAGCCAACATTTTTTCTTTTTGGTTTTTTCTGTGTTTTGTATGAATTGTCCTTTTAGTGATCCTCGAGTAACGGGCGAAGATGGAAGCGTCGGCCGATTGGCGTTGCCAAAACAAACATGCGACGAATTGGTCAATTTCTTAGTCAAAAGTTCGATCAGCTTGCCACCAGCTTGTCGCGCTGTTGGGCAGTTTTCGGTGAGTTGGGTTGTGTTTGATCTTATTGTCTTGCTGCTAATTTCGTTAGTGACTTCTCTTTCATTTTCAGGTTGGCTACGTGAGGATGGCTTCATCGATGTAATAATCTCCTTTCGAACCGTTTCGTTCCATAAAAGCCGAGGATAATCGCGGACAATTGGAGAGGAGAGATGCATACTAATTAGGATGAAATTCCGAAGAACTTAGGTTTATTTTTGGAAAGGGATGGATTTTTCACTTTAGGGAGGTTTTATATCTGGGTGGTTTTGGTGCATATTGACTCGTGATGATGATGATATGGAAGTAAAATCAGTTTGACGGGGATGGGAATTGTGAATTGTGCGATTGGCGTTGAATCGCCTTGATACTTGATCGACTGATTGTTCGATAATGATCTTTCTGATGTGTGCTATTTTCAGGTTAGCTTCTCCAATCGTTATCGATCGTTTTATTGTTTCGGTTGCAATTTGACGAGTGTACGTTCCAGAATCGAATATATCAAAACTCCGAAATGGTAAGTGATCGAATTGTTTTTGGGATGGTTGTGTTGATCATATCGATGGATGTGTTAGGAAAAAGATTTGGAGTGGGAATTGAGCGGATCTGACCAGATTTTGATTGGTGTCCCTTAGGCGGAGGGAAAAGTAGCTAATAAATGACATTTGCCGTTCATTTTTTAGGCCAAACGTACGAAGAAGGTCGGAATCGTTGGAAAATACGGAACTCGTTACGGAGCCTCGTTGCGTAAGACGGTGAAGAAGATGGAAATCACGCAGCATTCCAAGTACACCTGCGTCTTCTGCGGCAAGGTAAGCACAGTTGTTTCGTTGCGTTCTGGTTTTTGCTTACGTGTTTGGGTTTTTTCTTTTTCATGAAAGGTGGATTTTAATTTGGATTTCTTTGCGTTTCAGGAAAATATGAAGCGCAAGGTCGTCGGAATTTGGGAATGCAAGAGCTGCCGAAAGACGGTCGCCGGTGGCGCCTACGTTTACAGGCGAGTCGGATTTTCGATTTTTGGACTTTGTGAGATCCCGCTTTGGAGGAATCTGGGTTGATTTGGGTAGCATTTGGAGTTCAGTTAGGTCGTGGCTGAATCAGCGGTTTTGGGTCCCAGGGTTGGCCTGTAATTCCTGATTGCACAGTTTCAGAAGTTTTGGAACAGCATTCAACAATATGATGAAGCAATCGTACAGTTCAGATGAACCTTTGAATGAAGTTCTTCCACCCTTCCTTCCCCTTTGACAAGACTCCTTGAATTCAAAACTGACCCATTCTCTTGGTTCATTTCAGCACGAACACGGCGGCCACGGTTCGCAGCACGATTCGGCGATTGCGCGAAGGTGTCAAGGAATAGACGATAGGAAATAATACGATCTATACGAGAACTCGTTTCATCGTCATCTTGGAAAGTTCGAAGTTATCGCGCATTTGTTTTTGGTATTTGATGATAAAATGTTGACGTAAAGTTGAATGGAAAAAGGAATCTTTCTTCGTCTCATTAGCGAAAAATGTAAGCCAAGAAAAAATTTCAATACGACGCAGAAAATCGATCTCAAAAACCTTACTAGTCATCGCAAAGAAATTATAATTAACGACGAATTCTCAACGTTCTCGCCGTAGCCCTATGGATCAAGTTCAAAGAAATCTTCTCGCAAACGTACAAGGATGGATCGAAGAAATTGATCCGTTGCCAATCGTGATTATCGTATTCGGGCGGATTAGCCTGGTAACTGCTAATGATGAGGACGGGGAAGAATACGCCGAACATACATCCGCTGAGGACGACCGACGACGGGTACAAGGTGACGGCCGATAATAGACATCCGAATCCGATGAAATACGGCCACCCGCATTCGATGCGTTGAATACGTTTCTTCAATTCCACTTGTTCGCTCATCCAAACGTATTCGAAGGCGTACAACGAATACAATAGACAAACGTGGATGTAACTGAATAGGAAATTGACGATGGGCAACGGGAGTAAGCCGACGACGTAGCCTTGCAGTAGGAATATCGTCTCCAATAGGATGGCGATCAGGAAATCGGCCACGTTCCGACTAAACGATTGATTCAATTGAGATTGTTGATGTTGCGGTTGTTGTTGTTGTTGATCGGTTTTCGAGAGACGGTAACGTTGAGCCGCGTTGGCGATATCCTGGAAAGGAAGAGAAAAGGAATCGGTTAGATCACAGTTACAAGAAGTGCAACGAATGTATGTACTTATTGTAAGTTTTGATGGATTGGGTACTTCCTGACCTGTATGAAATTTGAGAGGGGAAGAATCATCATGGCTCTCACCGAATGTGTCCTAACCACTGTGATAAACCTTTTCCTACTGTACATTGCCAATGACATAATGGCGGAAGTAACTGGATAAATTTCATTAATGATCGCTTAAAATTCTACCCATCGAGCGATCAGTCTCTTCTCCTATGCTTGCACGACTAAATAAGATCTGTACTTTTGGATTCTCTTGAATAAGACCTGTATGTACTTTTAAATAAGATCTGTACTTGCATGCAAGTACGTACTTACGATTAGAAGACCTGAGCATCATAGTCAAATCTCGAGGATTCATTGTGTCTAGTGATTTACAATTGCACAGGAAGATATGGTGCGCACGACTTCCTCACTAATTAGTATTGAAACAGCACATATTACTGCTTAAAATCATATATATAGTCGACGGAGCCCTAGGAATCCAAGCTGAAGCTGGATCTGGATTTCTGTGCCCGCTTTTCCAGCGTGAATCCGCAGGGCATCCTTCGATGAAACCTGACCTAACGAGGAGACCTTTGCCTCTCGCTCTTACGTTCAAGGATTATGATTTAGCATTGAAGTGTTTGTCCTGCAGATTGTTCTTCAGCACAGCTGTTTATGCTTGTGAAAATCAAAACATCAAACCTTGCGTTCTGTTGCTGATAACACAGCGCGTGCCTGTCTATTTTGAACGCACATCTCAAAAGCGCTGTTCCTAGACTCGGAAACTAACAGACTCCATTTTTTAAAATCTCACTAATCAGTCATTATAAAAGCACCAAAACTTACCTGAAACCACAACGCATTGACCAGACGAGTAATCGCGAATACGGGCAACACCCAGAGCGAACTCAAAATGGATGCCACCGCGTTCATGGCTCGCCGATCGCCGAATACGAAACGTACGCTCGTCTCGATGACTGGTGCGACGAGATAGTGCAAAATAACGATGCATAATAAATTCAATACGACGCACGAAAATAGACGTCGCCAGGCTTTCGGTTTCTCGTCGTTGTACGCTGTCGATCCCGATTTCGCTCCACCGATCGATGATTTATTCGTCGATGATTCGTCCGATTTCGCCGCCGCCGCTCGTTCCATTCGACGTTTGGCCAATGTAGTCAACGGACGATTGCTGTTGGCGGCACCGATCGACGACGACGAGCCCGTGGACGAGGAAATCGGATCATTTTGTTGCTGTTGAAGAGGAAGTCGACGATCCAAATAGAAAATGGCCGCGAAACCTCGAAGGGAATCGACCACGCCGCGAAGAAACGCCATCGCCAAATTGCCCATTCTCGTTCGCCGTCTCCTCAGGGAATTCGAATAATCATAATAATTTTCACTTGGCCTTGAATCAAATTTTAATTTCGATGACGACCACCGAGTTTTGTTGTTGAATTGGCCAGTGGAAGCGGTTACAGTATCCACGGATACTCGATCATTCGTTTGTTGACCAACTTTCGGCGGCAAGTATGAAGCCGGGC
>JAQGCW010000023.1:0-22859 GCA_034700065.1 Mesodorylaimus bastiani | reverse complement strand
TTGGTTGGCTCTTTATGGTTTTGGTTGTGTTGGGTCACGTGGACTTACAGTACAGTATGATTTTGTTTTGTACTGTATGGATTGGCTCTATTTCGTGGTTTCGTAGGTTTCTCGGCGATGATGACGTGAGCTTCAGGACGGAATCATTCTCGAAATTTTTCGATCGGTTTCTACTGGAAAAATTTCGAGAATTTGGTTTCTCTTGGAAAATTGTTGGTTTCTTTTTGTCAATGGTTTGAGATTTTCGATTAGATTCGATTCGTTGAACGCGTTTCCCTCGAATCGCGAATCGCCGTAGATTAGTCTTCTTGAAATCATATCGTAAAAATCCTTCCTGTTTCAAAACGGAACGTTTCATTCAAGCGTAAGTTTCAATCGTTCTCTCGTAATATTCTCGGGCGATTGAAGTTGGAACGGAGCCAAAACAGTCATCGGCCAACCATATTTCCCTTGAGAACTTGGCCCGTTGCAATATGTATTTCTCGTTTTGCTCCAGGCGAATGTGCTCGATTAGTCGCATCGTAGATTTTTCTAGAATTCTTGATTCAGTCCGCTCGAGCGCAAACCCGGCGTCATCATCTTACAAATCATGAGAGTATATTAGCGATGAGTTCTCTGGCACGAGGGTCGATATTTCTGGGTTTCCTTTATCGTCTTAGATTTCCTCAGGGCATTCGTTCTCAATCTGTTATTGCTGTACTGTATGCGAAGAAATCCAACAGCGCCAGGGCCCCTACTCTATGCGAATTGTTGACGCTTGGTTGATCCGAGCGAATGAAGAAATTTTGAACACACGCTGAGTGATTGAAGTTCCATCGCCGCCAGATTTCTGTTTGGTTTCATAAGTCGAAGATTTTCTCGCTTTTGTGCTCGGATGGAGGAAAAGTTTGACGGATAGAGTTGTGGCTCGTTGCGACAGCAGGTGTTCTCGCTGTTCTTTCAATTATCGGTCGACGATTCAGTCAAAATTCGAATCTGGTTTCCCTCTGGAGCAAGTCGCCTTTGGCTCCCAATATTTTCTGTCTAGTTTTGCGTTCTTTTCAAATCGAAAGTATGGAATATATGGAGGAGTTGAAGTATTTGTTAAATTTCTGGAGAATTTGAAAATCAAGCGAAAGGAATTTGGGCGTTTGGAAAGTGAGGCGAAAGTTCATTCGATTTGATGCTCGAGTCTTAAGTCGATCAAATCGCGTCACTATAGGTTTTGTAGTTGAATATTTCGGACTTCTTATCTGACATGCAGGAGGGCGGTTCTGTCCAAGTTCCGAAGCATTGCAAAGTCCAATTCAACACTTTCGTTTTTTATGTCTGCGACGTAAAGAGGAGCATTTCGCTGACTAATTTTTCTGTTGGCGCAGCAGGGCCTTTGTGAAATTTTAAAAGTATGGGAATCGAATGCCTTTTTTGAGTTAGGTGTGGTCGCCTCGTTGAGAGAGGGAGAGGCGAGGCCATTCATCGCTGCGCCCTGCTTCGACGTGGTTGTTTGTACTGCGCCCCTTCTTTCTTGATCGATCTTCGTACTTTTCGAAGTTTGGACTATAAAAAGACGTTCGTTCTTTTCGAAGCCATGACAAGCGCAGCCGCGCTGTCTATGCTGTTTGCGGGGTGCGGCGGGTTGGCTGGTATCAGCAGTGTTTCATCAGCAGCTATCAGGTTTTTCGCCCAATTCGTCATTCGTGTTCTCACGTACACCCACTACCTAGCTGCTGGGATAGAACTCTTTTTCTCGTCCGCCCGGTGGTCATTCCGGCGACGGCGATTGGCGATGGTCATTCCGGGTCTCGTTTCCGATCGCTGTTGGCATGATGAATGTGTATCTCGCACGGCGAGGGATTAATGATCGCTGACTACGCTCCATCATCATGGCGAGGAAAAGAGGCGTAATCGTTGGACGCGCATAAATCACAATGTTCATGTCATTGTCTCTTTCCGACAGGCGCCGCAGATGGAAGCGGGTTTCGGTACTCTGCGGTTTTGGCTGAGCGATAGGTTAACCGAAAATTTGGCAGCTCTTCTTCTTTGCGCTCGGGTCATAGCGAATAGATAGAACTACCGCCTTCTCTTACTTGTTAGTGGCGGCGCGAAATATTCAGCAGGCCGAGAACCCGCAAAAAGCTATGTCGCTCAGGATCGATTTTTTGTCATTCCTGCAGCAAGAAGAACATCTTATTGCGGTTTCTCTGTGAAGATCGCCGAGTACTGGATTGGAAGCTATTGGAAGAGGACGTAGGCGAACGAGGAAGATAATACGTACGTTTTATTATTGAGAGACTGCTTTCCGTTTGGATGGATGATAATGATGATTATACGAAGGAAGCGGTTCGTGTTTAGCCAGAAGCGTGGAATCTTCCCTCCGTCCGTCCGTCTCTCTCTGGTGTCGTCGTCGCCTTCGCTATATCGAGTTACCCATTAGGAGGAAAGCCGAGAGGCGGGCTGAATCGGCTCCAGCGTTCAGCTGGCTTCCTCCGTTTCTTTTTCGTTCTTTCCGGCTGCTTGGCTGCATCTTCCCTTTGAGCCCTTTTGCGTTACGAGGGAGAGGAGAGCGTGGAGGTTGAGCGAATCGGATTGGTTTACTTTGGGCCCCGTTGTCGTTTCTATCTATTTTATATCGGGTTACCCGGTTCGGGATTGGGAACGAGCGGGCGGGTTCTGCCCCTACTAGCTCGAAATGGAGGCTTTCTTTCCTCTGCTCTTCATTTATGCTGGGCTATTTTCGTTCTATTGAACATCTCGGTTCTATACGTAACGCATCTTCCAGGCCTCGCAAATATCGTCGCTCATTCGCTGGCTCTCTGGGTTCTAGGATGGTTTTGAAAATTGGTGTTTGGTTTCCGCTTTGCGGCGTCGAGCCTTTCGTACTCAAATTTCCATACTTGGCTTTCATCGTGGAATGGAAGGAGCCCCTCAATTTTTGTAATTGCATGGGAGTTGAAGCCGTGCCCCTCATCGTTCGTTGATTTTGTGATCTAATTTGCCTGCTGTGGTATTTCTGGGTATGCCAGCCACGCACTAGAACCATCTGTAAAAATACTGTCATGGGATCTCTATCCATCGCTGTCCTGCGCGTTTCCCATGGTTTTTGTCTGCCCAAATTTATCTCTGACCGATCATCCCTTTCAGATACGAACAGACGGAGGACACGCAGAACATCGCGAGATGACAAGCAATCAAGGCTGTTCGAACTCGAAAGGAAAGTAAGCGAGTTCATTTTGATCGTTTTTTTAAATCTTCGACTGTCTAATAGAAAGTTTGTCTTTTTTTCAGCCCTGCAACGTTGGTTGGTTAATTGCTGTTGCGATCCATCGATGGACCCTGGACAGATGTGTCGAGCCTGGCCGAAGACGTTATCGAGGACGAATATTGACAATTGGAGAAATAAGGTTGGTACGAGTGTGCACTCTGTTTCGGTTGGGTGGGTGAGAACGGTTCGGGTCTTGCGTTTCCGGTCGATTTTGGCATGGGAAGGAAGGCGGTTGGAGAGGGGGGATGGCCTGATTGGCATAGAGGAGGTTCATAGTTGCAGTATGGCCTCGATGGACGGTCGACAAGCACTGATGGCTCGTTTTGTCACACGCTCTAGCTTTCTTCTCGTTCCTTTCCTTACTTCGCTCTTCGATGTGAGGTGATGCGTGGCAAGGAGAATGGGGAGGGTGGTAGGTAGATGGAGCGCTCAGCCAGCACGCGTCAAAATGGATGGACGTGGAAAACTGGTTCTTATTGACAATTGCTTGGGTCCGAATTGACGTTTTGTGTCAGAATTGCTGATGTTCGCCGTCGCACTGCGTTCTCGCCCCTTTCGCTTTTCGCGTTCGACATTTTTCGAACGTGTCGTCGTGGAGAGCTCTCTCTCGCTCCCCTATTGGCCCGCGTTAACGGCCAAAGTGGGAAATGGCAGTAGATTGGGGATTCTTTCTCACCACCACTTAGCGAATCGTCGTTCGTCGTCGTGTGTGAATTGGAACGAGCGAGCGGAGCGGATCGTACGGTGGTCTATCGGTCGGCCTTTGAATGGTGTTCGGGTCGTCTCTGTCAGTCAGTTGTCGTCGTAGGCTTTCGCCTATGTCAACATTTGGAGCGAGAGTGTCACGATTCGTTCTATAGGGGTTTTTCTCGAAAACCCAAGCCCATGGCCACATTCCCCCGATGCCTTTCGTTGTTCAGGGCTCCCTTTTATCCATTCGACACGTCTTTGGAGGACATGCCTCGTGGATCTTGGTTGTGGGTATGCGGTTGAAAATTGCTACCTGTTTTGTTGGCATCTTTGTTATCTTCGTGTCCCAGCGGCGTCAGATTGCAAATATGTCGGCTTTCGAGAAAGCTTTCTTCAGTCTGAACTTCCTCGGTGAGAAATTTTAGCAGGAACTTGTATTGAATGGGCTCTATGGTTCTCATCAGATACTGTATGTCTCGATGAATTCTCCTTCTCTGTGCAGTGTATTTATTTTGCGGCGAAAGCTCGCATTCAGTTGGAGCGTGAAAGAAGCTGGTTTTGCTTCCTGTCGTAGGATTCCATGGCTTGAAAGGGTCTGTGCCATTTTCGTTGTCCCCGTCGAGGAGCTAGGTGAGATGACGACGGCCGTTTCACTTTTCGTTCTGCTATTGGGTGAACGATCGAACGAAACGTTTACTTTCTTCTTTATATTCATTCGTCGGTGAAGGTTTGCTAGGTTTGACGACCGACGAGGAGGAGGGATGGCAAGAAACTTCGTCCAACGACCGTTTGGCATTGACGCGTTTTTAGAGGTTGTAGCACTCAATCGGTCAAACAGCAGATGCATGTATTATTATTGCGTTGTTTGCTGAGTTCCGAGAAGAACGAAGGAGAAGGAGGGGACCAGCAAAGAGTTTTAGAGCACTGTTTCTCGGTTGGCGAAATGTTCTTGCTGTGCTGTGTTGGACGAACGACAGAATCGGTTCCTCAAATTCGACGTGCTGCGTTCGGGGACTCGGTTCGGGTGTCGGAGTAGCACGAGCGAGTAGTCAGTCAGTTCAGCTCGTCCTTGTCCTCTCGAAGCGTATCGGCACTTGTTCATCTTCAGCTTCTCGTCGGAGGCACGCAGTTTTCCTCCACCTGTTACTTATATTCGTGTTGTACTGGTTGAGGAAGGGGAAGAAATGCTTGGAAGAGATGAACGCAGCTCCCTCCGACTGCTCGCTCGAAAGAAACGCGGCATTTTCTAGGTTTGCGAAATCTCCTCGTCGTAGACTCCTGATGACTCGAAGCCAGATGACGTTATGTCTTTCGAAAGTTATAATAGCTTCTAGTGAAAAATTCGACGCCGCGTAATTTCTCCTGTCGACTTTGGATGGCTCCTGACGCGAATTCGTCGGAGTGAGCGATGCACTGCTTGCACGGCGGGAGAAGTAAGAAGAGGATAGTGGTTTAGGAATCGGTGGCTGGGACAGAGCTGTTGGAACCCCCTCTCCTCTGTGTCTCCGGTGCTAATGGAACCAGTAAGCGCTCGCTTTGCGGTGTGCTTTTGCAAGCTGCTTGTCAGTTGAAATGAATGACTAGTGGCATTCAGCATGAGCACAATTTGCTTGGATTGGCCTTTGATTCGAGAACCGAATGGTCTTCGTTCAAAGTTAACTTGCGTCAAGTTCTGTTCGGCTAGGGCAAGTTCGATTGGTCTTTGGCGTGCGAGATGAGAAATTTATGTGGCAGCCAACCTTATTTTCAATATTTTTCCCTCTCTTCGTCCAGTTAGTTGGTTATTGGAAATATTGGTGAATGCGGTTTTTAATTTTTCTATCTGGCCTTATGCGTTCTATCGGATTGGTCCTGAGGGCAGTTGGAGGGAAGGAAAGAGGGTTGGGTGGAGGCTTTTTACGATTGTCATTGGCCAATGGTGAGCTCGCTTGGTCGGAGTCGTTAATTCAAAGTCGGCCAGCGTTGGCGAGGTAATTTGTCACTGATGAAACTGGCGGCGCGAGGACACCGGTAGCCGAGGGGCTGTTAGGGCATGATTGCTTTTCTTTTATGTATGTAGAGAAGGTCGGGGCGAAATGCATATTGGCATCGTCGGCGTGTATTGGTTAGGGACAGGGCTTTTGCTGCCCTCCCTTCGTCAATAATGTATGCAATCTTTCTCGGTCGTCGATTTTAGCTTGTTGTTGCTACGTTACAGACCAAAAGCCCGCCCGCACGACCCTTCTATAGGACCGTTTCTTGGTGGTGTCCTACGCGGCGATCGTGGGAGCCGGCTTGGCGCTAGCCCGGCGATGGCCAGTTTCGAGCGAGCCTATTCGGACCCCCACGAATGAAAATCGTTGAAAGCTGGAAACCCCATTTGGAGGTCGACGATCGTCGAACGGTGCGGTTGGCTCGCACGCTCGACCTCGTGGGACGCTGGTGGTAGAACGTAAGAGCTCGAATGTAGGACGAAGCTTTTTGCGTTTTCTCGTTTTGAATACTTTGGTAGTTGCGAAAACAAAGATTTCTGCTCGTGTCGTTCGCTCGGACCAACCCAACAGGGCCGGACTGAACTGGGCTCTCGTGAGTTTTTATAGTTGAGCGCTTTAGCATTGGTGTGGAGTCGAGCCAGCAATAATGAGAAAGGAGTAGGCGGGGCACTGCTTGGTAGTTTCTTCCAGTCCTCACAAAACAGAACCGTAGTCATTATAGCTGGTCGTTTTCTTTGCTCTAAGACGCCGGAATTGGCTCCGTTAGCCGGGGCTTTCGGTGGAGACCAGAGGAGAGAGGTCATATAGTATATGGTTCGTGTTTGATTGCTAGCTCACGTACTTATTATATTTGATGTCATTTCGGTTATACGCTCCAACGAAAGTGAATTGTTTCGAGGAGGGCGGTGGCTGGACGGACGAGGATTGGCTTCGGGATGGCAGTGGCTCGGAGGGTGCACGCTCGAAGAAGCAAGGCGAGTCCCTTATTAAGGGAAATTGGCTAGCGCTTAAACGCGAGCGCGGAAGGCCGAGCAGTTTCAAATAAATATTTTATCACCATCGTTCGTTTCTTGCACGCGTCAGTGGATTTATGCCTGGCTCGGCGCTCTTTTGCTTTCTTTGTAAGATCCAAGACGAGCTCCAAGCTCTCTCGGGCTCTCTAGCCGGTCGGCGGTCGCTCGCTCGCTCTGGACGTAAGAGGCCGAGGAAAGAGGACCGAGCATGAGAGGCTCGTTCCGAGAAGGCGTTATATCAAACGCTGGCACTTAAAGACGCCTTTTGCCTTGGCGACACCCGAACGCGCGCGTTGGCTCTCCATTCGCGGCCCGTCGCCCAGGAGGGATCCGAGGTTTGTCATAACCGAAGAAAGGCTAAGATAGCGGCGGTTCGTTCTCTTCTAGCCGGGAGACGGACGACGAACTCGAGGAACGGATGGCTTTTAATCTTTGGGGATCGATAGGGTTCGGATAGTTTCGGGTTTCATTTCGGGCCAGCAAGGACGGGTCTCTCTCTGCGTGCGGCGTCGACTCGACTTTTGCTCGTTTTACTGTTTGGTAACGGGAAGCGGTGTGTGTGCGAGTTGTTTTGAGAGAGAGCAAGACTGGCTTTACTTACTTTTCCTCCCGATTAGTAGCCCGCGCGTATTGATTGCGAGTTGGGGCGGTGAGGAATTCCTTCGGCTTTCTTCTCTTTTCCTTTCTCATTCGTCTCTTCGACCATTCAGTTTACGAAATTTTCTATTCCTAATCGTGCGTTTTGCTTTTCAGGGCGCCAGCATTCAGTCACCAGACGGAATCAAAGATCAGACGCCTGCACCTCCGGCTATCTTTAACTCCATTGCATGGCGCCTGGAACTTTTGTCTCAACCTAAGCAATAAATTAGGTGAGCAAAGTTTCAGGTGTGGTTGCGATGTGAGATAATCGACGATCCTCGCCCAAAGTTGTCAAGCCGACTGGTAAGCTGTGTTGATTTATTCGTCTGCTTTTGCGATCGCCATTTTTGGCGCACTCGATGATAACTTTTTATGTCCTCGTTTCGTTTACTTTGTTCTCTGCGATTTTTGAATTTTTATGTTGTCTGGTTTGTTTGGAGTATTTTCGGAATGTTTTTATGATTCGTGACTGGTTTTTAGGTTTTGTATTTGTCAGAAAAAGAATAACTCAAGGCAGAATGAGCAAATTTTACGAAAAGTCCATCGAACATTTCTTCGCAAAAAAAGAAAAAGAAATCTGAACAGAAAATCGGAAAGAACAAAACCCGAATTCATCACTAACCCCTTGAATTGATCAATCCTAACGCTCAACGCCCACATCAAATTTTTAAATTCAAAGTATCCGGGTCATCAAGAAAGCAAAATCAAAAAAGAAAAATACAGAAAAAACAAAACAAACGAGAAAAAATTGGATAACATTTTTGGTGGGCCTTTGTCCCCTCAAACCATTCCAAACAAATACAATAAGGCACTTACTCTCTTTTTCATAAATCATTGTTTGACCTCGGAGAATTTGGTGGGCGAAAGACTTGTTCACTCGTAATCGTCCGGTAATTCGTCTTCCAAATTGGCACGTCCTCCTCCGATCGGCAACATAACAGTCAAACGATCGGCAATCGGTGGTCGACAACGATTCGATGCGCGCGGCGGACGAGCGCCTCCTCGACGAATCATACGAGTGGCCGGAGGCGGCACCTGCGGCGGCGGCGGCGGCAATCCGATCGAATCTTAAAACGAGAATGTTCAAGACTTAGTTCATTCATTTTAGAATTCGTACAACTCCGGATAAACCGTAACGATTCAAATTTACTTACCGAAGCTAGAGTCTCCAGAATAATTATCTGGCATTCGTACCATAGACGTCGGAGCAGCGAAAGCGGTAGCTTGATTGGCGTTATAATTGCTCGATGGAACTTGCATGCCTAGAAAAGGAAAAATAAGAGAAAGAGTTAAAGAAGAGAAAACGAGAAACGCAAAGAGGAACAAGAAAAACTCCTGAACAATATGTCTACGTACCTTGATGATTCGTGATTTGATCTTGATGTCCTTGGAACATGCGCATGTTGGCCAAAGCACGCATCGCCGGCGTAATATTTTCGGCTAAAGCTAAAAACAAAATCGATTAAGAACGGCAACGATTGAAAGAAGAAGTAAAACTCAACTCACTGGGTTCCGTGGTCGTAGCATTTCCAACGCCGGGCGCGGCAGCCTGGCGGGTATTCCGCGGCACTTGGGCCGGAACGTAGTCGTCATCCGCTTCGTTTTCGTTATAGTTGGCATCGTCGCCGAGAGTTTCGTCGGACGTATCTTGATCGAGGGGGCGAGCGTTTCGCGGACCGCTCGTCAACTCCAGAGCCGCCGCCTGGTCATAAGCGGCGTTGATCGCTTCCAAGTTTTTCATAACTTCGCGGAGATGCAAAATCGGCGGCAAACTGATCACCTCCGTCCACGAGATTTCAGGCACGACATCGTGGCGCAGTTTCACGCGATCGTCGCGAGGATGCAAATGGAATAATAGCGGATATTGATGCAAGGTCATCAGGAAATCGGCGAACGTGAATATTTCGGAATATTGCAATGCTTGAAAATCCTCCCGCGTGAACTCGCGACGGATGTAATCGTAGAAACCTTTCAAGCCGGCGAATCCTTGCGAATCGACGTTACGTTTCAACACAACCGTCAACTTGCGAATCACGTCGGTAAGCGGACGAGAAACGAGATCGATCGCGGCGCCGAATACGCGAAAGAAGTGATATCGCTTATGCAAGTAGCTATCCAACTCGCCGACGTAATCGCACACATCTCGCGGAATTCCGTAACTAAAACGGAAGATGAGTCGCCATTGAGAAAAAAGGAGAAGCCCGATGTAAAAACAACACCCCAAACGAAACAAAACCGCCACAGAAACAACAAAAAGTCAAAATCCTAATACTTACCTGGGTCGAAATAAGTCAGCCAAGTGCTTGACATCGATTTGAACCGAGCAATTGCTACGAACGTGATGCGATTGTACGATGATGCTAATTATATACGTTGCCGCTTTTCGTTCCATTTCGACGTCATATTTGACCGCGTCCAAGGCCTCGTTCGGATCGGGGTCGGGACGAATCGTGCCGGCGTTGTATTCGCGTTGATAACGAGCCCGATCGGCTTTGGCGACTATTTTCGATTTGGTCAAATAGTCCACTTGCCACGGTTGACGAGGATCCTTGTCGACGCCGAATTGCTCCGGGTAACATCGTAAATAAGACCACAAATGCGCGTCGCTGTTGTACAGACATTCCATTAATTCCGGCTCCCTCTCGCGCAGAAGTTTCGATAAATTTTCGAAGGCCATTGAGTAGTGACCGCCGACGGCGAAAATGCTGATGATGGTGCGCAGTAATTCTTCGTCTTTCGTCATCATCCCGTGACCTTTGCCCATCAGACGCGGAAATGGCAATTTGTACGGATCGGACAACGGCGTATTCGGTGGCGGCGGAATTTCGCCGTTCGATTCAACTCGATGCATTCCTCCGCGACCGCCTTGACGTAATTGTTGACCACCGCCGCGTCCACCGCGTCCACGTCCTCCTCGGCCTCCTCGGCCGCTTTGACCGCCGCCGCGTCCGCCGCCACCACCGCCGCCACCACTCCCGAATCCGCCACCGAATTCCGTTGTGCCGCCGAATTCCATATTTGATTTTTCGTAGTTCTTTTCTCGAGATTCTCTGAAAACATACAAAAATCAAATTTAGTTCAATAAATTCAATAGTTTACAAAAAGACATCAAAAATCGATAAAACCTTATCCCAAAACTACGTGAGAAATTTTTCGATCGCACAAATCGATGAAAAAACTTTTTAACACGACATTTATAAAATAAATAAAAAACGACAATCCAAACTTACCGATAAAAAGTTGAAGAAAACAATTTGATTGA
Organism: Mesodorylaimus bastiani; assembly: GCA_034700065.1. Lineage (NCBI taxonomy): Eukaryota > Metazoa > Nematoda > Enoplea > Dorylaimida > Dorylaimidae > Mesodorylaimus > Mesodorylaimus bastiani. The sequence goes on along the minus strand of JAQGCW010000023.1, from coordinate 12,041 downwards.
TCGATCAATCGATAAAATTCGAAAGGATTTGTCGAAATCGGAATCGAAAATCCTAAAAATCGATAACGCAAGAGAAATTTTTCGTGACCGACCTGGGTTCTTATCGCGAAAATTCTTGTGAAACCAATTTTCGCGCTTGCAGCAGACAAGCCGAAGGAGGGAAATTCGAACTGCCCAAGATACGAAGCTCATAACGACAGGATTTCGACAGATCAAAATCAATAAGACCAATTCGAAGGACCAATTTTATAATCGGAAGCTCAAATTTAAAAAAAACATCATCTGACATCGATGATTATATACACACGAGAAGGCACACAAAAAGCACAAAAATCAAAAAAATCTCAACCGATTTTTGCATGATAAGTGAAATTTGCATATAAACGAATCAAAGACTCAAAAAACTTACAGAACAAATTTCAAAAGACACCGAAGTGATAAGGCCGAATTAATGCTCGAAGGCAGATCTCCACACACACAAAACAACATAAGAATAGATACATAACTCGAAAGTATTGCAAACCTCGATAAAGAAAACGAAAGCTGAGTTAGAAAAAGCGAATTCGAAAGTGAAACTTGCATCAAAAATTATTGCCAATAATCGGCTCATAATCGCTGTACAGAATTTGCATATGTTCATACCTGGTATTATGCCATTTTGTTGATTCTCTTTGGTATTCACCGTAGCGCCACTTCTCGTCCTCGAATCAAATCGATCGAAGGTGAACACTAAAAATCTCGTTCACTCGATCAAACGACGCTTTCGTTTTCGGTCATCGATTGAGCCGACGATGAATTGTTTCGTCTCAATTCGTGTCGGTGCTCTTTCCCATCTCGTTCTCGATTCGGAGCAAACGGTGCTTGTTGCTGATGACTTCCCGAGTCGACGTCCGCGGTCGCTGGCGTTTGCATAATGTATACGTGATTATCCAAACCATCGAATCGATCGGGCGTACTCGAATCCACCGCACCGCTGATCGCCGCTCGCAGGTGATGGTAATATTCGAGATTGCGCGAGGCTGAAAAGAAACGTCAGAGATGTCGAGGAGCACAGACAACAACAACAAAAACGCAATGTAACAGTAAACCATCACTTACCTTCATCGTTTTGGTTATTCTCGATCAATTGCGTGTAAGCCAAATCGGCATCGGGCGTCATCGGCGGTCCCATCGATCCGAAATGCGAATCGGGAACCAAATAGTTGTCCATGTCCGTAGTTGGCGACGTGACACTCCGAACGTCGTCCGGCCGACCTGGAAACGAAATGACGGATTGATGAGAAGGCACTGAACAAAATGTTCGAGAACCGCCAACTTACCCATTTCGTTCGTAATACCCGCTTTCTTCAAAGGATCCGTGGCGTAACGATGACTAGACGTCGATTGCTGCCTTTGTCCAGGACGAATTCGTCCGGCGTTCTCTCGCAAATACGGCCCGTTCGAACTCATCGAATTCAACGTGCATTCGTTGCTCCAAAACTGAAACGTAGAAAACATGATTTAGACTCGTAGGTAGAATTCAGAAAACTTCACCAAAAAAAACTGAACTTACCACATGCGACGAAGGAGTCGTCGGGGAAATTGGAGTTGCCGGCGATAAGTTAGCCGGACTAAATAACGCATCCGGATCGCCCACATCCGGATCGTCGACCATTTTCTCCAACATTTGCTTGCGATCTATTTCCGTGTAGACAGGAAGACGAAGTAGAGCGTCGCCCTGAAAAGGAAATGAAACTCGTTGAAGAAAGCTCGACAGACAAAACGGCAAAACTTATAAATTACAAATGAAAGCCCTACAAAAAAGCCGATTGTACTTACATCAATGACCAAATAGCGCCCGGGATCTTTCATGAAATGTGCGAATGTCTCGGCGAGTTCCTTGAACGCCGGCCTCGTGTCAGAGTCGACCATCCAGCCTGAAGTGAATCAAATTAATATTACTTTGGCCTTCCGTCGACCCAAAGACCGAAAAAGGCAACTTACATTTGATCAAAACCATGTAGACGTCCAAGGAGCAGATTTTCGGTTGCGGTAATCGTTCGCCTTTCTCTAACAACGAGGGAATATCTTGCAATTGTATGTCCTTGTATGGTTTCTCTCCGAACGTGAGCAATTCCCAGACGGTGACGCCTGAAATCGAAAAATCCAGTTAAGCTTAATCATATTCAAGTTAAGAAACTTAGTGTCTACTTACCGAACGCCCAAACGTCTGACTTATGCGTGTAGCGTTTGAATTGAATACATTCGAGGGCCAGCCATTTGATGGGCATCTAAAAAAGGAAATCCCTAAGTTGTCCCGAGCCAATAAAAAAAAAAGAAATTGAACTAACCTTTTCTCCGGATATCCTCAATTCTTCTTGTCCATAGTCCAGCATTTTGGCTAATCCGAAATCCGTGATTCGAATTCGATACGGCGTTTGGACCAGAACGTTCCTGGCGGCCAAATCTCGATGCACCAACCGTTTCTCTTCCAAATAGGACATACCCTAAAATCGGAGAAACAGTTTTTGGAATACCGTCGCAAAGAAGAATAAAAGAGAAGGAAAGTATGCTTACGCTCGCGATTTGCATGCACCATCGCAATAAGGCCGACGAGCCGATTTTGGACTTGTTGGATTGAACGTACGTCAACAGGTCGCCCAATGGCACCAGCGGTGTGATCAAACGCAGTTGTCGACCGACGCATACTCCTTTCAAGGGCAGTAGATACGGATTGTTCATCGAGGCCGTAATACCCGCCTCGTTCAACATCTCCTTTTCGGCCGCCGGCGAAGCCGAATGAAGCGTTTTGATAGCCACCGGAAACTTCGCTTTGCCGTCGTTCGGACGCCAGATACCCTGGAACGAAACGAAGGCTCTATTATCGATTGTCAAATAGAACAGAAGAAATCAAATCAGAAAACTTACCATCGACACGTATCCGAATGCCCCCTTGCCGAGCAGTCGGCCGATTCGTAGCTCGTTATCGGGAATCAAACGTAGTTGAGCCAAATTCGGCTTCGCGTCCGGATTCATCTCGAACATTTCGTCTTGAGGTTGTAAATAGGACGTTGTCTTCAGTCGACGCCATTTCATGTAGGCGACAGCGCAGGCGATGATCAGAAAAAGGACCAAGCACGAGATTCCGGCGCCATAGGCGATTTCTTTCATTCGTTGACTGAAAGAAAACAATGGCATTTTGCAAGAAGGTTTCCAACTGTTACTGTAAAGGAAGAACAATTCGAGAATCGAAAGGACTCACCTTTTCGTAAGCTCAATCCCCGGATCGATGTCGGTACAAGTTCCATTGGAAGAGAATCTTCGCTCTTCTGGACAACGACTGGTACAATTGAACTGAAAGCAAACACACTGTAAAGAAACCCTGACAAAGCAAAATTAGCTAAACTTCATACTTGATCTCCTCCATCCGTAGAATAATAGTCGGCGTAATTCTTACAAGAATAGCACTGGGTCGATTCGTTTCCGTAGCACGTCTCGCATTCCTCGTGACACGGATAGCAATCGATCGGCGAACCGGGCGTCGATATTGTCAATTTGGCGAAAGTATTTCTGGAAAAAAAAACGAGCTTCAATGACTTCGAAAATTCGACTGTTATCGAGCGAGCATAAAACACAATTTGTGTTGACACCGATTCACTCACCTTTCACATTTGGCCACGCAAGTCCTCTCGTTGCCGACGGGATCAATCAATCGATAATCCTTGCACTCACAACCGGCCGCATCGTCCACGCCGGCGAATTCGCACGTTTTACACACGTCGTTGCATTTGATACATGCCCAACTTTCCACATGCTGACGCCATCGGACCGGAGGAGCCGTCAGAAAATACTCCGTCAAATTCGAGTAATCCCGACACGAGCGCGCCATCGATAATTCCGGCAAACAATCGGCCTGGAAATGGAAAATTTGATGCAAACCTTCATCGAAATGATGAAAACAAGCTTCGAGCATCTTTCTTACCCGATCCGTGTAAGGATTGACCGCGGCGAATCGACACTTCTTGCATCCTCCTGGACCGATGTAATTGCCCGGACCGGTGCATCTGAAAGTAGAATGCTTTATCAAGCCGATCGAGAAAAAAAAGATATAGCAGAAGGCGAACTCACCCATTCTCGAAGCAATTAGCGTGACACGGCAAGCACCGTTTGTTCCCGTCTTGATAATGACTACCGGCCGGACATTCAGCGACGCACGCGCCATCGAGTTGAACGTTCTTGCATCCAATGCATTGCCTCGGTCCCTGAAAAGTAGGAAATGCGATTAGCGTTCGACAACGCCAGATTCGAAATGGGCCAAAATCGATCAATCGATCATGACTTACGGGTCCCTTGCATCCATTGCATTCCGAATGGCACGCATCGCATTTCTTTCCAATCGCGTATAAGCTGAAACATAAAACCGTTTTGCAAGAGCATATTGAAATCTGTAACATGGACTTACTTCTCCGACTGCGGGCATTCCCGAGCGCATATTCCACCCAAATCGTAGAACCGACACGAATAGCACATCGTAGCTTCGATACCCCAACATCCGGTCGAATTCTCGCACCATTCGTTGCAGAAGATGTTGCTAGCGGCTGAAGAAAAATGAATACTGGCGTTAAATCAGTTTCGAACAAATCCAGATATACAAAATTGACTTACCGCAAGCCTCGGGAGGTCGATTATTTCGAACTCGTAATCCATCGACGATCGACGATGATGGAGCGATCGTTCTCCAGGGCAATGTCTCAGCGAGACACAATTGCGGATTACTCCCGACGTATACATTTCCATCGACGATCCGTATCAGACTACGCAAGCCCAATTCCGTGAGCAATTCGGATCTGGAAACCATCAACGCGTACTGTTGTTCGTGTTTCTTACGACCGTCGATTTGTTTCAAATTGCGTAGAAATTTGAGCGAAGTCAGATTATTCGACTGGACGAAGAGGTAATGAGTGATTCGTTGCACGTCGACGAGCACGTCCAGTTCGCTCACATTCAATCCGCGGTACTTCATGAATCTAGAAAACACAAACGGCAATGTATAAGAAAGCGAAACTCTTCTGCGTTGCGTGCATCTCAATCTCGATACTTACGTTCCGGCTTCTTCGTCGAACTCCGCACCGCCGATGAACGCATCATGCAGAATCTCCACTCGTCCCTCGATAATCGTGCAATTGACGAATTCGTGCAAGTTTAATGCGTTCAGAGGTTTGTCGATGTTGCATGCTGAAAAACGATGACATCAATCAGTATCGACCCTGGTGACTCGAGGTCAAAATCTACTTACTTTTCGGACACGGCCCATTGCACGGCTTGCAAAATGTCTCGTTATCCTCGGCGTAGTAGCCTTCCGGACATCGCGTCACGCAGCCTTCTTTGTACACGTACATGTGCTCTGAAATAATGACATTTCAGAAACCATCCTAAGAAGCCCGAGAAAATAGAAAACTAACTTACCCGGACAAGTTTTGACGCATTCTCGATTCAAAGCGAATTTCCCGTTCGGATTTTGCTCGTATTCGGCCGTTTTCACGTTGTACAATTCGCGAGCGGGACATTTGTCGACGCAAACGCCTTCGTCGCGCATGACTCTGCATCCCTGGAACAAGAATACGGTGTCTTTTCTCAAAAGTAAACAAATCAAAAGAGAAATATTTAGCTCTACTTACGTAACAGTCTCGATTTGTCGGTCCGAAACATCCCGCGGCGCATTCCATCGAGCAACACGATAATGGATTCGTCTGGTTGAAGCACATTCCGTTGCCGCATTGAGGAGCGCAGTTCTTTCGATAGACTGAAACGAGAAGCGTCTTTGATCTTCTTCGAGCAGGAAGAAACAAAAAGAGCTTACTTTGCTGACAATAAGCTGATCCATTCGACCACCAGCAATGATTGTATTCGCACTCGGAGCTGCACACTGGTGTCCTTTCTGAAACTAGACGAATCGACTTCAACTTTTGAAAAATAAAGTGATCAAAAACCGACTCACCCTTTGTGAAGCATTCATCCGACTTGCTCACATCGGTCATGAATCGATTCTCCGCTTGATAATTATCGCCCAGTATCTGCGTCCAATCGATCGCGCCCGTTTTCCAATGGCAAAGACGATTATTGCTGACAACACCGACACGACCTTCGACGACACCTGGAAAAGCGAGGTATAATTATTATATTACGCAAATAAGGAAAACGAAAAACCCGAACTCGTCTCACGCACCTCTCAACGATCGCATGTCCACGTAATCCAATCCATTTCCGACCAAGAACAAGGAGAAATTCCCAACGCTATTGGCCACGGTGTTGGAGGCGTTCGTTCGATCTTGTTGCGGCACGTATTTCTTGTCGCCCCAGATGATTCGTAAATTCGGAAAGGATAAATGGTGAAGAGAATTCGAAGCGATTAGGACGTAGCCAAAAACCTGAAAAAACCATAAAGATTGCGCGATGTTTGGATCAATATTAAAAATCGAAAAAAGAAACACGAAAATGATACAACCTTTACGATATATTAATCGAAAGAAAAATCTCCACTTACCTCCTCGATCTTATCGAAGAAATCCAACGATTGCATTCCCTCGTTCATGAGATCCTTCCACGTGATGCCGACGATCTCGAGATTGCCATACACGATCGAGCAATTCGTGTACATATCGCGCAATCGTTTCAATGCGCCGCTCTCGTACGTCACTTTGCCCATTCCATTTTCTGTTCCAAAGCAAGCTGCAAAGAGAAAAACCGACTATTTAACTGATTCGTGTATCTGCACAATATTTGACTGTTAGCTTGTGAAGTTTTCCTATATCACAAAGGCTGTTTGTTACACTGATTTGGCAATCTGTGGTGAATAGACCTGTCTATGTTTCTTATCAAACCAGCCAAATGATTCAGTTGTACAGTATTTTCATTCCTGTCTCGCTGATGGATGGAGTAAACGATGTGTTTTTGTAAACCGTCCTACGCAAAAGCTACTGTCACGATGAAGCCTCGAATCCCCCGAAAGCATGACCCAAAGTCGATGTTAGGCCGTTCACGGCACACAAAGAGACGAAACCTCTCCGCCCCTCCAGATGCCTTCGAATCGTTTACCACATGTGATCAATCTGAATAAAGTAAGTACTGTTCATAAACTCTGGAATTATTGACCCCGTTTATTGCACCCGCTGATTTACGTTTTTACTTTTAGCCCCCTCCTCCGCATAGCTTTTTCGAGAATTTATGACTCCTTCCGCCGCCGCCCCCAATCGCAATGGACCGCTCGCCGAAACCCATCTGGAAACTCTGCGGCCGCAGGCGGCGGAGGCTTTTCGGTAGCTTTCCTTTATTCCTCGATCGGTGTTCCCCCTTCTCCGATACAAGCCCGAGAGAGATCTTTCCCAGACTCCGCCCGTCCGCGAAGCTACGGTTTGGCTAATAAGATATTCGAAAACGACGAGGGCCTATGAGCTAACTTGTTCGAACTTTGGTTTGACTGTTTACCTTACTTTTAAATGCCCTATGCCTAGCCTGCTGAGAGAAAAGTTGTCTAACCAGACGCGTTTCGCGCAGTTGGAAAACCTCGAAAATACCAAGCACTACCTATTCGCCCTCCTCCTGAGAATACCATCCCGTCCATACGGCCCCGTATCCGTCGTTTGTTCGGCGTTATGTACATTAGTTTGCGTAAGAAAAGGTCGAACGAATGAACCTTTGACGCTCGAGTCGATACAGGTGGCGAGCGATCGAAGGAAGGGTCATTCCGGTGACCCATTGAATATGATTTACTGAGAGAACAGACTGGGTCGAACATTATTTTTAATAAAGAGACTTCTTAGAAAACACACCCGATAGCCTGCCTCTTTGGATGTTGTCGTTTGGCGAATGGATGAGAACGGGCCAACAAAATCGCGGTGGGAAAAACCACCTCAGAATCCTATCGCCTCTTTGACCGTGGCAACCTTGGCCATGAAGAACGATTGATATTCCCGTCCGTCCCAATACAATTACCAACCCACCTATGCCAACATTCGTTGGACACGTGTGTATATGTGTGTGAGAGAATCGCAGGGGACACAGTACGAAGATCCTTCGAGTGCTCCTGTCCTCTGTGTATGGTGACCATTGAGGGAAAATGCAAACCAACGAAGGACGGACGGACGGAACCACTCCTAGCATTTGTATATAGTACGGGTCAGTTGAGTAGAAAAGATTGTTCGGGCTCAAAAGTATACCATCCATCGGCGCCCGCCGACCGACGAAAATGATTTGGGGCGCGGCGGCCGTGAGAGGCCAAGACCTTTATTTGGGCAAAAGGACGGACGCTCTCTCTCCCTCTCTCTCACTCCGTTTTTGGAAGGGAAGTACGCTAGGGCCAGACAGTGACTGAATTCGCCTTTCGTCCGAACAATGGGAGACGAACGAGAAGACGAAATAAAACGATGCGGAGGCCGTAAATGACAACTACTCACTCGCTACTGCCTTCCCTCCGTGTATGGGCGATGGACAACTACCGTGCATATCCGGCCTAACCCGAAATCGGAGCCGAGATGTCCTCGACTTCCTTTCCTCATGCACTTATATGTGTACACGTCTGTTCGAGTTTCCCCGAACTCTCTTGGCCAACAACGCCTCCACTCCCTCCTTCCTGCTCAACGCGCTTCTTTTTTTGGTGCAAAATCTGTATCAACTGGAATAGTCATTGACTAAAACTGGACTTTAAATAATCTCAAATTTCCCTACTCCTGTCGCGACGAATGTCAAAAAGCGCATAATTCGCACCTTCCGAGTGAGCAAAAGAGTTGAATAGCTCGCTCGATGACTCGTCGCCCTAAACGAGCCATGCCAGCAAAGACCGTCTGTTCATTTGATTGATGATTATAGTTGGTTGTAAAACTTGGACACGACTCTGACGAGCAACAGCTTATAAGTACAGTAAGAAACTGGCCGAAAGCTTAGGAATGGGGAAGGCCACAGAGAAAAATTGCCCACCCATTGTTTATCTAACCGCGATAAAGGGCAAAAGGCATGTCGTAAAATTTACCGAGTACCTCCCTATCTCCCCTTCGACTACTACTTCGAGCTTCTGTGTAGGTGTTCAACACAAACAATGCAAGCAAGAAAAACAAAAACAACAACGAGCATATTCACTCACCTCGACGGTCGCCGTTGTTAAAATTCCACCGTCTCGTCGTATCTGTTGCGATCGATTGTTGACCAATCATAACGTCGCCATTCGATCGCCGAACGTAATCCGAACATAATACGACGAGGAGAATCGCGTAGAATGTCTCCGATCGATATCCACGATCCATATTTGCTACTCCGAGTAATACTTCCGATTCCAACAATACACTTCTTCGACGAGATTACAATAATTTGACGACCGTTTCCATCGATTCCATAATCGCGTGATCTCCGAATTGTACGTATATACTTTCTACAAATAAAAAAAAACAGACTAAATCGATACAGCTCTTGATCGGCTCCGTAGATTACATCTAGACCAAACTTTATTGGCGAGCGACTTGCCACGAGACAAATCGCTGGCCAATACAGTAAAACCTCTCCTAAGGAGCAAACTATAGCTAAAACTTCTCTAGGCTAGCCCCGACACAAAAAAAAGAACGCGCGTTCTCGTTTCCCAAGCCAAATCGTTCGCCCAATAGGTAAAGGTTAAAATGAAAAAACAACTCCCAGCTACGAAAGAAAGCCTAAAGGTGATGCATTACCTATCCGAACGGCGTTTACACATTCCTCTCCTCGATCTTCCCATTCGCCCTTTCCCCCATGGCTAATGGCTAATCTCCCCCAAAAGCCCCCAGGTGCACCCGTTTTAAAATGAAATTTCAAACTAGCTAAGAAGAAAAACGATCGTCCGAACCAATCAAACCCGTCAATCAAGTCAAATTATCCCAGTATCGGATTTCGGATCGAAACTCGGTCGGTCGCCGCCGCCGCCGCCAGACCTCGACGAGCCAAGAAATTTTCAGATTGGCGCGCCGTAGCAGACAAGCAATTATGGTAAAATATGGTTTCCTGTACCTGCGGATCAAATCGATATCGTCATTTGGGAAAATCGATTCGATTTCGAGTACAATTTGTACAATTTATGTTCAAAATGGATTATTCTCCGATTCAAAGCGTCGTCGTCATTTCGTTTTGGATCGTTTGTTGTTTCGCAACGAGTTTAGTTCCGAAATTTTCGTCCTTGGTAAGTAATTTTTAAGGATTTCTTGATTTTCAATTTTGTTTTTTGATCAAAAAACAAAATTGAGTGTCTTGACTAAACTTTTTCTTAATTTTTATGTATTTTGAGTTATTCTTCTCTTTGAACTTTCATGTGCCGCTTTTTGTTTATGTGTTCATACGCTTTTTCGAGTTTGAAATTCATCTGATCTTCAAAAGATCTTTTTAGATTTTGTGCCTCTTATTCCGAGAAAACGAGAAATGTCGAACATTACGACAACGAATTCGAACGATCGTCGGCGAGTTGAACGAAATTTCGGCCATCAACGAATTCGCCAAACACGCGAGGAAAACGAGAGAATTAAATAAATTGCAAGAAGATTTGAAAGCTGCCGGTAAGCTAATGATTATGGTCTTTATTTTTACTTTTTTGCTGATTAGTTTCGGACAGCAAATTTGATTCATTACTGTACGCACAATATTTCTGGGATTTTTTAACAAGTCTTTTCAAACCTGAACTAGGATGATTTTACAGAAAACTAAACGTGTGTTCTTTTTTCCTCTTTCCAGGCGCCAATGATTCGGTGACGTCGTTGAAAAGTTCACTTTTGACTCAAGGATTCTTCTATCTCATTTTGGTAAGTCGATTTTTTGGCTTGCAGGTTTTGGCGAGTGCTTTTCAATGGCTTTTCGTTTTGTTGAGTTCCTGAGATACTGACTTTCATTCATCTTGACTCTTAACATCCCGGTTATTTGCTAATTTACTGATGTCCTTTTCTGTTTCTGATTTTGATTTTGAGCCCTCAAGTTTTATTTATTTTACTGACCACTGTTTCCTTTGCAGGTAATCTCGTCGATCATGGTGATCCGATCGTTTTATGGCGTTCCGATCGTCGTCTTCCATTCGAATTGGTTCTATCCGCTCAATCGGATTATGGCCTTCCCGGATTTGAGGATTTCCGATCACGAATGTAAGTTGATCCTTTGGTGTGTATTTCACTGTCCAATATCTTCGAAAGACTACTGCTGTAGTTGATATGTTACTGTTTTCTTTGCAGCTCCGATCAGTTGCGTCTTCGCATTGCTACTCGTCTGGTTCGGCGTTTCCCGTTGGACGAGATCGAACGCCGCTCGATTGAAAATCGATTGATGACGTTCTTGAGGATCTCCGTTGCTTTATGAATGTTTGTAAAGAAGTAAATCGATGAAGGAATCGATATTGATGCCGTTTTGAATCGAAGGTCATCGTACCTTCATACTTTTAATTTTCAACTATCATTGATTACGTGTGCTATGAATCTTATCGGTTGTCTTTCCAGGATCGACTTTCTCTGATCAACGATGGGTTTCACGCAGCTAGCCGTCGATCGCTAATTCGACTCCCGAGACAATCGATTTATCGCTGATCTCGTCGGATCTCACAATGGCGGCACTCCTCGGTACGGATATTCCACGATCGAAGTCCGGCTGGCGACGTCAATTGCGGCGAGCGGTCAATGAAACGCTGAATATGAAACTCATCGGAAGCGATTTTCAACCGTCGGGTAGCGGAACGCCCAAATACGATCACGATCGATGCGAGAGGTAAGTTGGCGATTGATCTATTCCAAGTTCGCAAAATGCTAATGATGTTTTGTCTTTCCAGATCAGTGCAAATGCGTTTATACACGATGAGCAAAGGACAATTCGCGTTGGTGTTCGCTGTGTGTCTCCTGATGTTCGTCATTTTTTTAATGATCGGATTGGCTGGTAAGTTTTTATCATTATCGCTCGTTCGAATTCTGTTCTAACAGCCGATCTTTCGTGTTTCCAGGTCCACCGATCACCGCCGTTCGTCAGCGTCGCGCGAGCGAGCTTTCGTTGGCCAATTCGACAAATCTGGCGACTGGTCC